>JAKSZP010005516.1:0-123630 GCA_022478985.1 Massospora cicadina | reverse complement strand
TGTTGATTTTAGCTAAGTGGTTGGAGGTTTGAATTTTTAATAGGTTTAATGGTTTCTGAACTTATTGATAGCTATCTACCAATATAAAAACTAAAATAATTTAGAATTTGATTGCTTTGATATTTATTTTCCTTGGCCGAGTGGGCTGATGGTTTTTGGTCGAATCGACAGGATACAATTTAGCTTTGGGGGTGATTAGTAATTGGTTGATTTGATAAGTTCAGTTAGTTTTAGCTGAGTGGTTGGTGGTTTTGGTTGCTTCGATTGAGCAATTAGATTTGGCCGAGTAGTTATTGCTTAACTATATATAAAATCTAAATTAATCAATTCGAATCACCTGAAATTCTATAGAAACCGTAGCGAAGCACGGGTAACTCCGCTAGTTTATAAATAAAAATCTCTAAAATTTATTGATCTCAAAAACTAGTCGGGTGTATTTTTTGCCAAAATTCAGAATTTCAACCAATTCTAATAAATTCTTATTATATAAGCACTAGGTAAAGTCAAAGTATTTAGATAAACTATTGTTAACTGATATAAAGTAATTTAAATATACTCAAACTATGCTTAAGTTCATTAGTAAACAGAACAACTAAACTAACAGCTGAATACCTGTACTCTGCTACAATTTCTCATAAAATCTGCATTATAAAAATTAAGTACTTAAACACAGTTACTATTCGAGTGTTAGAGTAAAGAAAGTTAAGTTACTATAGTCAAAAACAGCTAAGAAATAAAACTATGATTAAAATATAGATAGCTGTGTATTATAGTTTGATAAAGTCAAAGAATTAGGGCAACTAATTTTTCTATCACCACTATATCATTGATAGTTTGCAGTAGCTAAAGTATGACTAACTTTTATTGATAAACTTTCTCTCTAATATCTTGAAGTAAACCTTCCTGTGATTCATATTTCTTTGAGTTTTAAAAGCCCCAAAGGACTCCTAGTGCAGGCAACTTTGTGGGATGAAGGCCTGGGGTACTTCCCCCTACCACACTAGGGCTGCATGAATCTAAGCACCACCAAATGCGGGCTTGAACACAATTTGGGTGTAGCTCGCACTACCCCAAAACTGATATATGCCCATCCTGTTTAAGTACTGGGCAGACTGTCTGCCAAGCCAGGACAGGCTATATGCCTCTCATCTCCCTTGCAGGAGACAAGATCCAATGAACCCCTGGTTTAAGGCCACTAAGAGAGAAGCTGAAGCCCTCCCCTTTTCACCTGCTTTTTTAGTGGAATTGTGCTCTCCAGCCTCTCTTTGTCTAGAAGCCTTAGAGTCCTTTTGGATAAAATACAATTTTCTTAAATGATCACTTTTGCTACCAGCCAGCTCATGCCAACTGAACTGGCAGCTAGCTGAGCTTTAGGCTAACTCAGCAAACTGCAGCATTTATTGTAGGCAGGTACACTGTGATGGTTGAGGTCTATCCTCAGCATCACATTGCCCTGATCTTTGGTAAGACAGGGCAGGCTGTGTCTGGATGTATGGAGGAGGAGGGGGAGTTGGTCCTGGCAGGGACGCCTAAGGGGCAGGAGCTTGAAGGAGGCCAAGGAGCCAGATGGGCGTCCAAGTCGAGGAAAAATGAGAATCAAGTAAAATGGGGAGTTTCGAGATTCAATTTGGATTTGAATCAAGAATGGAATGGAACAGGTGCTTGGAATTTTCGCGGTTCATTTGGAATTCAAAATGGAACTGGTGCGGAACTGTTGAGGATTGGAACTGGCACAGAACCATTGAGTGAGGATTCCGCGATCCTGCTGTAAGGTTTACACCAAGCATCAGTCAGATTAGCACCATAAGCTTGTGTTATATTTTATATTATCTTGTAGCATGTGTATATAGGGAAGGAACTGGGAGCTGGAGGCTTCTCAGTTCTGTTTTCTATCAACCTGGCCAATATTAAATAAAAGAACTTTAAAATTCATATATTTATAGTTTGAGTTTATTTAAAATATTGCCTAACTGCAGCCATGTTTGGCTTGAATCAACAAGAATTGGACTTTGAGAGTGAGCTTGGGAGAGCTATTGCCTCCCTTTATACCTTGTCTTGGAGTCAAGGCATGTTGCTGGGGGTTAAGTATATTTGCAACTGTCCTCCAGGGGTGCTTGTCCAATCTTGTAGCGCGCGCACAAGGAGAGTAGTATCAGGAGCCCTGTCAGCCCTATAGTCTGTAACATGGATCCTGTTGCCCAACTCATTCGTGGCTCATTGGAAGGAGCCAGTGCGTTACATACACTAAAGTGCAGCCAACCAGGATTGCCTCTCCTGTAGGAATCCAGCTGGTTGATGCTTGATGGTGCTAACGCTGCTGGATCACACAAAAGAAATAATAACTTTAATAAATATAAACTAATAAAAAAACTTTGGTTTTTAGAGTTTTTTATTAGTACAAAGGAAAAAAGGGAAAAAATGATATCCCTCAAGACTCAACCAGTCAGTATTTAAAGTATTTAGAGGGTCAAGGGGAATTCAAGGATATGTTCAGAATAGTGTAGCTTAATTCTGAATTAGGTAATATTGGGGAATAGCATATGGGAACTCAAGATATTCACTTTACATTAATGGAACAAAAGAAGGGATTATAATTGGCTAGAACATACCATGAGGTAATGATCATATGAACTTCAGCCAATCCCCCATTTGAGAAATTTTCTTCACCTTGGGGGACCCTTGCCTACCCTATAAATGGGGGGGTCCCCATGCAGGTGGGTTGAAGGACTTGGAGGTGAGTGGGGGAGTGTCAGGGACTGGAATATCTTTAACCCAGTCTGGCATAGCAACTCGTGAACTTGCCATTCCTGAGCTAAGATTCCAGTATAACAAGGGAAGGATGCGGATAAAAAATATAAAATCTGTGGATAAAGGTCTGTTGGGACCTAATATAGGTTGTAGAGCTTCAGCTAGACCAACCCTGTTATGGCCAAGATACCAGTGACAGTGGGTAATTGTGAGATTTGAGTTAAATGATTTATTTGGATTTTCAGAGTTATTTAATTGATATATGCTTGATAATAAAGATCCTTGTTTTTACTAAGGATTGAAAGCAAGTAAATCAAGTAAGTATTTAAAAAGCATCTTAACTTTATTGACTGCAAGGAATGTTTTTAGAAACATTCAGCTTATATTCACTTTTCAGACTAATTGAACTAGCTTTAGGGCTTACTTGATTCTTATCTATATTTAGATTCTTGAGGATCTTTCTGTCTTAGATAACCAAAGCTTAAATTAGTATTCAACTGCCTAGTTAGGACTATTAAGACCTGGCCCCAGGTGTTCCGATGTTCAATTTAAATTTGATAGGCTTGTATTGACTCATCTGAATCGTTATTCATCTGCTATGTGACTTTGCTATCATCTTTGATTGTTTAAGCTGATTACATATATCATATATTCTATCAATAAGAACTGATATCTCAGGGATATCTTTCATGTCAGGCTTTGCCCTGACATTATCCCCTACCAAGGCTGAAGCCATCTGCAATTTTCTTTTTTCCCAACCTTGAAGTAGATTCTTTGCATTTTTAAGGTTTTCCTCTGGTTCCCAAGTACTTTATTCAACAGGGTACCCTACCCATTTTACCAGGTACTGATTCTTTCCATAATGCTTCCTACTTTTAAGGAATAATTCTTCTTCATACTCTGGAGTCTCTCCTTTAATCAATGGAGGGTCAGCTGTTCTGATCTGTTGATGGGGTAGAGAGATACCATCTTTCTTATGTAAAAGGGATTGGGGAAATACATTGTAGATTTTCTTTTTTTTAGTACTAGATGGTCCCAACTCAATACATTGTGGATTTTCCATTCCTTGGGTAATGCTATTTGATGTGCTACCTTACCTATAATTTTCTCTACCATAAAAGGTCCTATGCATTGGTGTGCTAATCTTTGTGATGGAACACTTATAGGTACATTTCTTGCATCTAGGTAAACTTCATTTCCAATCTTTAGGATCTTCCCAGGTACTCTTTTATTATAAGCAAAATCCTTAAATGTCCTGATTTCCCTTTTTAGATTTGCAATGCATAAGGCATGCGTTTGTTGAATATCTTTAATAAAGTCTCTACCTGATGGGGTTTTCTGAGATTTCAGTGATGTTGGGTCCCCAATTCGCATCATGATCATAATTTGTCTTAAAGGGTGACATACCTATAAAAGCATAGTCCAAGTTATTATAGCAGAACTGGACCATTGTTAGAAGCTCTTCCCAATTATTTTGTTCAGAATTCACATAGCATCTTAAATACTGCTCTAATACTTGATTTGCGCGTTCTGTCTGTCCATCAGTTTGAGGATGATATGAAGTGGATAGACATCTTTTAATACCTAGGTCCTTCATTACTTTATTCCAAAAATTCGATGTAAACTGAGCGCCACGGTCTGTTATCACTTCTTTGGGAAAGCCGTGTAAAAGAAAGACATTTTTTTATAAATAGTTGGGCTGTTTCCTTAGCTGTTACAGATGTTTTAGTAGGTATAAAGTAATCCATCTTTGTAAATCTATAAACGACTACTAAAATCGCATTGTACCCATTTAATTTGGTAACTCAACTATAAAATCCAAGGAAACTGATTCCCATGGTTTTGTTGCCATACTTAGGGGTTCCAGTAAGCCCTGTGGGTGTCATCTTCTAACCTTTATACGACAACAGGTCTCACAACCAGCTAGGTACTTGATCACATCTTTTATCAAACCAGGCCAACGGTAAGTTCTCTGAATAAGTGAAAGCATTTTTTCTTCCAGGGTGACCTGCCATGCTTGTGTCATGGTATTCACATAATATAGTTAGCCGTTGAGGACCTTCAGGTATATAGAGACACTGTTTCAAAAGTGGAAGATATCCTTTAAGTGAATAACCCTTTTAATACCAAAAGCTAGTGTTGTTATTCTTTAAATCAGATATGATTTTCTGGCAAAAAGTCTTTTTCCTGGGCTTTGATCAATTCATCCTCCCATTTTACTAAGACAAGGTGAGTAAGTTGATCTGATTTTCAGTTTGTTTTTAGTAAGACTTGATTATTGTAGTCTTATATCTCCCCTTCATCTGGGATAAGATCTGATCTTCTACTTAAAGCATCTGGGACTACATTAATTTTTCCTGGTTTATAACCAATTTCTAGCTCATAGTTAGCTAAAGTGAGACCCATCTGGCTTGACGTTGATTTAGTTGCTGAGGAGAGAAGAAGTAAGTTAAGTTTTTATGATCAGTCAGAATGGTAACTGGATGTATAGCCCCACATAGGTATCTTCTCCAATGCTTCAAGGTCTGAACAATGGCTAACATCTCTTTATCATAAGTGGGGTAATTACATTAAGCTGGAATAAACTTCTATGAGTAGTAGGCTATAGGGTGAAGCCTATTATCATCCCCATCCTGTAGTAAAACACCTCCAAGTGTAAATCCAGAGGCATCGGTTTCAACCACAAATGACCTCTCATAGTCTGGCATTGCTAAAACTGGTGCTGTAGTAAACGCTTTCTTTAAGTCATTAAAGGATCTTTCTGCCTTTGATGACCATTCAAAATTTACATTATTAGAGGTGAGTTGCGTTATAGGTAATGCAATTGTTGAAATTTTTTTGATAAGTCTCTGCAAAAGTTTGCTAATCCTAAGAAGCTTCTCACCTTCTTTCTGTTAGTTAGTGTATGCTAAGACGTAATAGCATCAACTTTACTTGATGCCATTGTAAACCCGTTCTTGCCTACAACATAACCAAGGAATTCTACTTCTTCTTGTGCAAACTCACATTTTGATAATTTAACATGCAAATTAAATTTTTTGAAATTCTCAAATACCAGTTGAAGATGATTAAGATGATCCTCTTTAGACTTACTGTATACTAAGATATCATCTAGGTAAGCAACACAAAATTGATCCATGTAGCCTCCTAGTACAGTATTGATCATTTGTTGCAATGTGCTAGGTGCGTTGCATAAACCAAATGGCATTACAAGATATTCATACAGGCCAAATCTTGTTTTAGAGGCACTTTTCCACTCATCTCCTTCTTTGATTTGGATTTGATTAAATGAATCTCTAAGATCATTTTTTGAAAATATTGTTGCCCCAGAAAATTGGTCGCTGAGGTGGTCTGCATCAGGTAAGGGATACCTGTTTTTTATAGTGATATCATTAAGCTTCTTGTAATTGACACATGGACGTAAACCTCCATCTTTCTTACTCACAAATAAAATTGGTGATGAGCATGAGGATCGTGAAACTCTGATAAAACCTTTGCTTAGCATGGTATCTAAGTATTCTAATAAAGCTTTTTGTTCCTGTTGATTACAGCTGTAGATTGGGCCTTGAGTAGGCTGTTTACCTGGAACCAAGTCTATTGCATGATCAAATAGGCTATGCTGGGGTTCTGATTGGCTTCCTCTTCACTGAAAACTGAAGCTCATTACATTAAATACTTAGGAATAGTTGTTTTACAGGCCTTCAACTCTATAAATGGAGTATCAGCAATTAACAGCCCAGAGCATCTTGCTTTGATCAAAGGTCAAGTTTCCTTTTTCCCATTAAAGCTAACAACAACGGCATGATTCTCATACTGGTACTAAAGTTTCATCTGACATGTCCAGTTATATCCAAGTATTACTGGTTGTGTAGTTTCCTTAAGCACCCAGAACTCAACATCTGAGGTATAGGAACCAATATGAAGCCTAATGGGCTGATCAGAACGATAAATGTTGATAATCTCCACATTCCCAAGAGTTACATCAAGTGATTCAATTCCTTTTGTACATTTTAAACTTTCTAGTAATTTATCAGAAATGAAATTTCTAGATAATCCTGCATCTATTAAAGCCTCTGTAAATTCTTTATATTAATCATGGCTTAGAGCTACATATAACATAGGATAAGGCTGAACATTGTTCTTTAATGGGGATTTAGCAGAAACTTTTTTTCTAAGCCTTCATTTGCATAATGACCAGGCTTGTGACAATTATAACATAGCTTTTCATTGGTCTAACGTTGTTGATAGTTAGTTTTGATAAGCTTCTTTTTCTTATATTTGAATGAATTAGTAGGTGCTTCAATCATCAGATTTGTTGTGGTCTCAATTAAATCCTGAAGAGGCATAGTGATTGGATGATGTCTTACCAATTCTATCCAAAAGTCACTTAAGCCTTGGCGAAAGAGAAGTGAACCCATCTCAGAATCTAAATCAGCTTTATGAAACGCATCAATTTTTTTTGTATAATCCTCCATAGCTTGATCTTCCTGTCTTAGCTTCAGTAGAGCTATACGTGCTTGTAATATTGATCCAGCTGGTGTTGTAGCAGCTAAAATTTGACTTTTAAAAGACTCATAATCAGTGCATAGACTTTCATATTCTTCAAGAGCCTTTACAAACCAACTAAGTGCATCCCCAGTGAGTTGGGAATCTATTGCCATCACTTTGCATGCATCATTGTGATAAGTGTTGGGGTAGATTCTGAATTGTGCACTTAATAAAGCCAGTCCTCCCTTTATAGTTGAGAGTGTCAACTTTTCAGGAAAGTTTACTGTGGAGCTAAAGGGAATATCATGATTAGCTACTGTCACAGTCTGCACTTGGCTTGGTCTTCCTGAGTTCCTTGATAGATTATCTGATTAAGACTCAGAAAAATTTTAACGCGCCCTGATTTTACTATAGGCTTTTAACAATATATATATAGTTATTGCGCCTAGTAGAATAAGGAAAAGTTGGTAATATTTTGTTTGGTCGGCAGTCAATTTGTCAGGGACTGGAATATCTTTAACCAAGTCTGGCATAGCAACTCATGAACTTGCCATGCCTGAGCTAAGAGTCCAGTATAACAAGGGAAGGATGCGGATAAAAAATATAAAAGCTGTGAATAAAGGTCTGTTGGGACCTAATATAGGTTGTAGAGCTTCAGCTAGACCAACCCCTGTTATGGCCAAGATACCAGTGACAGTGGGTAATTGTGAGATTTGAGTTAAATGATTTATTTGGATTTTCAGAGTTATTTAATTTATATATGCTTGATAATAAAGATCCTTGTTTTTACTAAGGATTGAAAGCAAGTAAATCAAGTAAGTATTTAGAAGCATCTTAACTTTATTGACTGCAAGGAATGTTTTTAGAAACATTCAGCTTATATTCACTTTTCAGACTAATTGAACTAGCTTTCGGGCTTACTTGATTCTTATCTAGCTTTAGATTCTTGAGGATCTTTCTGTCTTAGATAACCAAAGCTTAAACTAGTATTCAACTGCCTAGTTAGGACTATTAAGACCTGGCCCCAGGTGTTCCGATGTTCAATTTAAATTTGATAGGCTTGAATTGACTCATCTGAATTGTTATTCATCTGCTATGTGACTTTGCTATCATCTTTGATTGTTTAATCTGATTACATATATCATATATTCTATCAATAAGAACTGATATCTCAGGAATAAAATTCATGTCAGGCTTTTCCCTGACAGGGAGTGCTTTCTGTTAGTCACCCTAAGGTCTGTCAGGTGTTTGGGATAATTTGATCAGTTGATTTTTCAGTTATTGTCCGTGAAGATTGCAAAATGGTGTTTCCCCAATTAATAAAGTTCCACCATGAATCAGCCATGGTCTTTTGGCTGGTTCATTGATATTATTATTAAAATCATTCTTAACAACCTTAGAATATTGCAAATGGCCGACATTTCCTCTTTTCAGCTGAATTCAACCTAAAACATTCTTCTTTTTCAGTTGAGAAGGCAAATGTCTGACATCTCCTTTATCCTAGTGTCTACACCCACACAACCCCAGCTTGTGGAAAAGCTATTTGACAGGTGCCATACCCAACTTGTACTCTACCCTTCCTGCCCATATTCTCCCCTCAGGGAGTAGTGACACCTATGAGAACATGTTTCACAGTCATCACTACTATCCCGCACTTCTTGAAGGCTACTACAGGACCTGATTAATGTATCTCTTTAGGTTCTGGTGCTAGATATTCAGCCATGTTTCCATGGGCATTCCCCAGTTGTGCCATGTAAAGGCCCCAGTTCACCTTATAAGCTCCCCTGATTCATCTTCTTTTGTTTTCTCTCAGGATGATGACAAAAACTATCATATAAAACTTTAAAAAGCTCATTGTAATAAAAACTATAGAAATATATAGTTAAACCTAGGACTTATGATAGTCAAATTTAAGCTTTATATTTATATTTTATGATCATTATATTTATATACCTTAATTTTAAGCTACAGATATGATATGCATGGCATATTTTCTAAATAAAAAAGAGTATATGTACTATTTTTTTTTCTTGGATGCCTTGAATTTATAGCTTAATGATGAATATATAAATTTTCTTACCAGAAGCCTTGTTTATTTTTACAGCAACATGATATAGAGTTTATATAGTAATAATATTGAAGTACTATTTTTTATTATAGAATGTGAGGTTGTGCTATTGCAAGTTAGGAGTAAATAGATTTCTTATATAATAAAGTAAGAAACCCTCAACTTTAAAAGTATATTGACTCATATTCTATTTGCTAAAGTTATAACTTCTTTAAAAAGTTATATACTAACGGATAAGACCATAAATATAAGATATATTTTGTCTGTAATATTGTATATATATCTCTATACTATATATAGGTATATACTCTCAATTTAACATTTTAATAAATCAATATTACAAATTCATTGTAGGTACTTGTTTTTCTCTTTTAGAAGTTTTGTTAAAAAGATTATCAGGTGCTTTAGTATTATATTTTTCATATGACTTTTCAATATCTTTAGGAATTGCTTCTAAGACTAGAAATCTAAGAAGGAAATGTTAATAATGATTTATATATTTTTTGAAATTATATTTATATATCTGTGATAGTCAAAGAAGCCTGACCGCCACAAACCTTAATATTCCCCTGTAGGAATACTGAGTTATTACCAGAGGATCCAAGGGCTCAGGAGATCAGAAACTGATGGATTGATGCACTAAAATGGCGGTTTCAAAAGGTTACAGATCTCCAATTAACAGAAAACAGTCATTAATCAATTGGGATAGAATAATTTTAAAATTTTTGATAAAACATTTTCAATAATAAAAAAGTTTCTCCATTGCTTCAAGATGTCACTTGGCATCTGGAAACATTTCTAGAAGAGGCTGTAATTAATCCAGAAGTCTTAGAACCTGCCATACAGGCCTTAAACCCTATAAGGCTCATGGTAGAGTCCAATCTGCTGCCCTTATAGAAATTTCTAATGACAATAGATATTATAACTTCATCTTCTAATATTTTAATAAATAAATAAATCAAATACATTAACGTCAAAGTTTTATTAATAATGATTGGGATGTTTATTTTGATTATATCTATCAGCCAAAAATGGATTACACCTCAGATCTGTACAAGGATAGTGTGCCCTTGTTTTCCCTCTCCATCATACAGACTCTGCTACACAGTATTAGCATTGCACTAATTAATCCTCATGGTCTATTTTCCAGATGTACCAACAGCCATCAGAATAGGGTTCTCTTCTCCAGAGCATAGTTGATTCTCTGGACTATTACATGGGCTTTTGTCTGACTTTGCCCAATGCAAGGGAAGCCTTGACTTTGGGTTCCTGTGTCGCCTCTTATTTTAATCCTCACCTAACTATATAATGCAATAGTTTATTAATATAAACTTTTTCAGGCTGAAGGCCTTAAATTAATTTACCATAAGATTGCTATTCGGTCAGTCAATGCTAGATTGGGCCAAAGGCCCAAGATTATTAACAGCTTCAAATTTGCTGGCATTTACCAATCACCAATTACCACATTATCTGTTACAATGAAAACACTCAGGAGAAACAAAATTGACAAACCTAATTTAACAAGTTTATGCAATTAATCCCTATCTTCACCTAGTTCCTAATTTCCCTAGTAATAACTAAGTGGAAGGAGGAAATGAAATAGATGACCTTTTTTTATTATATAGTTTATTTTGGCTAGTTTAATAACTAGTGATTTTGCCTGCTTAAAAGCAGAGAGTTTGCCTTGGTACAGCTAAGCTTCCAAGTAATTTGCATCAGTTCAGCTAAGCTGTCAAGTAATTTCATGAGAGAAAAAGTCTTCTAGGTGAATTTGCTGGTGCTACTAATGTCTAATAAGTATGTAATCTTTAAAGGAACTTCCTTCAAATTATTTTAGAAAAAAAAACAGATTTATTTTCAAACTGTTTGTTGCCAAGTGTTGAAAACCAATATATCACATTAGATAAAGTTCTTACAAATTTTTTTCTTAAAATTGAAAATAATGTAGGAGCCACATAAAAGAGCCTTACTGTTTAATATAAACATACATCTCCCTCCTCATGGATACCTTATTGATCATGTTCCTGTTAAGTGGAAGCCACAAGGTTTCTCCTATCACACAAAAAGATGCCAGTCTGCGCAGCCACTCCTGCCTTTTTTCTTGATTACCTCCAGGCCTCTCTGTAGAGTAATTGTTCAAAGTGCATGAAACCCTATAATTTCATAAGACTTCAAGCCCAATTGAAGGCAGCATCAGGAGGAATTACCACAGCATCACTTCAGATTTTCCAGGTGATGGCTACACTGACTCCAGACCTATCCCTGTGGTTCAAAGATCTCCCGGAAATTTATTCAGATCACCCAGTCTCTGGTTAAATACTTTAAACTTGTGAAATGAGCTTCCATATCCAATGAATTTTAAGATGCAACCATGCTAATACTTCTGTCACTATCCCAAGGCCATATGTTCATCATCAACTGTGCCCACACTTTCCGCCCCCTCGCCAAGGAAGTTAAGGTCACCCCCTCTCAACTCTCTAGGATATTCTGCAAGAACCTGCGTGCAGATATCCTAACCAATGTGGTGTAACCCTCTTAGGCCCCAACTTAGAGAAGGAGATTTTGGTAGTTGTACAAATGGAAAGTCAATTGGCCCTGGTCCAAATAAAGACATATGTACCTACCTCACATGTGAGAGTTTGCAGATGTCACGCCAAGTTGGAACCTGCCGCCATCTACCCAACTATTTATAATCTTCTAGAGTTGCGCCACCCATTATGTCCCTGCTCCAATAAATACTGCTCTGAGTCCCTTCTCAAGAGGAGCAAAGACCCCCGCCTAAAATCTTTGCTCTACTACTGTCTGATTTAATGCTATAAATATTGTTCTTTGCCTTAATTGTTTGTGTCAATTCACGCTGAGTTGTCATTCAAACAGGAGAATGGCGCTGAAGAGAAATATGGGCCCTGGTAGACATAAGGCAGAGAAAAACTACTTAGGTGCAGAGTCACAACTAAGTTGAAACTAGAAATGCACTTAAAGGGAAGCTTCACTCTTGCAGACAGCACCAAATCCTCAGAATGTTGGGAGATCCAATTTCAGGTCCTGCTCTGTCAGGGTCCCCAGAAATTTTAGAATCATCAGAATGTTAAAGCACCTACCATACCCCATCATCCTGGGCATGCGGTAGTGGCACCAGTACTCTCTAATTTTAACGTGGAGGAGCGCCAGGTCATGCTGCGCCATAATGGTGAGCTCACGGTTGTATTGGATCTCATATCCACTGGCAAGGGTGGGTCTGACATTCACATCCTCCAAACCTCAGATATGACGTGGGAAAATCTTAATAAGTTTAGTTTTATTGAACACCTATTCAAGAGGAATCACTCTGCTCTTATCTCTTAAGTGATCATACTCTTTCTTCATAAAGTAAGCCCAACGCCAAATTTCTGTAGGGATACCCTGTGTACCATTGAACATCCAAGCCAATGAAGCGCTTAACATGTACATTAAGGATAAGATGGAAAGAGGAATGATTATATCATCCAAGTCCCCAGTCGTTTCTCATATTTTTTTATTCCTAAAGCAAGTGGAGAACTCAGACCATGTGTGGATAACGGAAGCTGAACGTAGTAGCAGTACTTGAATCATACCCTATTATGGTGATGGAGACAATCTTAAAAATGATTGCTGGAAGCCAAGTCTTGTTGAAACTAAACCTTGTCAAAGTCTTTTAACCAGATGCTAGTAGCACCCAAACACCAGCAATATGAGGCATATAAAAGTCATTTAGGGGGTGTTTGAGTACCAAGACGTGCCTTTTGGTAAAGAATGCTCTTGAGACACGGTTTTGAGTCACCAGATGATTTTTATATCTCTCAAGGCAATGGGAAAGTAGTCAACCGTCCCAGGAATCAAGCTAAGAAAACTTGAAGCTGTAAATCCAGGAGACATGATATTCTTTTAACTAGTAGCTATTGAAAAATCACTTACAAAAGTAAATGAAAATATTGTAAGAAAATCAAGTGATGTTAATTTTAGTTATGCATTGTATATTTATAGGAATTTGGGATTGTCTATGATGAGGGGGACTTCTAAGCCATCTTCACACAGAATCTTTCATCAAACACTGTCAGGATGCTAATAAAGATGGTTTTATAGAGGAGGTTGGAGGTTTTTCTATTTACATTAGAAGCTGTCGCTTTGGGGGTAGCTGTATATCCTGACAATTGAGAATCAGGTGTAGAATGACTTCTTCATTAAATGATTTTATCACCGGGGTAATCTTCTTGGGGAGGAGATTCAACGTTATCTTTATTATTATTCTGATGTTTAACAATGTCCACTCAAGATCCTGTTAAAGAGGGACATAGGGCGTAAGATAATTATGCATGAACTCAATTGACTATAGATCAATGGGTCAAATCTGCAACTGGAATACTCAGAGTTAAGTTTGTGAATAATTAGTTATGGACCAGACTAAGAGATGCCGAGCATATTAGGTTGACCTCATGGTTAATGATAGTAAAACAGAATAAGATCTCCTAATTGAAATATGGGTAATGCAGGTCATCTAGCATTTGATTGTTTGGTTTCTGTAACGCACTGGCTTCTTACAGTGAGTCACGAATGAATTTGGAAGCATAGCCCAAGTCAATGACCAATGGGCAGACAAGGTCCCTGAGACCATTCTTCTAGTGCGTGTGCTACAGGAGCCGCGTATAAACACCCTTTTGAGGACAGTTGAGAGTATGCTTACCCTCAGCAACATGCTCTGACTCCAAGACAAGGTGTATAGGGAGGCAATAGACTTCCCAATCTCGCTCACAAAATCCACCTCCTGTTTGTATAGGCCAAACGGGGCCGCTGATAGACTAAATTTATCAATATAAACCTCGAAAGACAGTAATAAAAATAAGTAAGGCTTAGGAACGGCTTTATTTGATATATTCAGGAAAGTTGTTAGAAAACGGAACTAGAGAACTTCCATTCTCAAGTCCCTTCTCTTATAGCTCTCTGCTGCAAGCATAGATCAAGATCATTTGTCATACTTTACACTATTTCTTTTAAAATATGCCATAAGCAAACCCCAATTGTTTTAGGCCAGATTGAATTTCGTAGTGGCTGAACCAACACACCCAAAAATTGTTCCAATTCTGATTAGAATCCACCTTTAACTTAAAAACCACCCACTTCAAAACCATTTTGTTTGACCTCAGTACTGAAGAAACATCTAACCACCGTTTTCCCCAATTTTATTCTCAACCTGATGTCTAGCCAAAACTAATGCTCTCTCACCCCCTCTATCTTCCACACCAGATTGTACTGTCTTATCAAAGATCAGGGCAATGTGATGTTGAGGATAAACCTCAACCGTCACAGTTTCTTTAGAGGCTGTGGAAATTATTCCTTCTATTGCAAGAGCCTGTAACCCAATTATAACATCTGCTAGAGCTCTCATGATTAAATCAGCAGTTTTTGGCACAGAGTTTTCTAGTAACGGTTGTGCACTAAATGAAATTCTGGGTTCTCTCCCATACAAAACTTGGAAGGTGGATATCTTAAGAATTTAGTGATAGCTGATTCTGTAATCCATCAAAGATCTAGGAAGGTGATGATTCTAATGATGAGGATTCAATATTACCATCTTCTTCAGGATAGGATCCAAAGTCCCATTAGCACGCTCAACTTCTCTATTGGATGAAGGATTTTTAAGAAACAAAATGATGACTAGTATTAGACAGCGAAGTCAGTTCCCACATTACCATCAACATGAAACTGAGACCATTATTAATAATAATACTTGTGGGCACCCATGCTGAGTGAAAAATTTTATAAAACAATAGCCATGGCTTTAGCAGTAGCGGCTGGCACTAGAAATGGCTTCCACCTATATAGTTAAATGGTCTATTGCCAGCAGTATATACTAATGGCCATGGACCCCATCGGTAAAGGCCCAAATAATTCTATACTAAACACGTGGAAAGTCCTGAAGTGGCCACAATTTGATGTTGCATCAAGGTACAGGCCAATCCTGGTTCCAGCAAATAAGGCACGCCTCAAGGACTTCATGGATGGTTTCTAACATCCTATTTTAATAGTATCAAGTTTTTAGCCACTTATAAGTCTTCTTAATGGCACCATGACTAATTGCATTACTTCCTTCCACAATTACTTCCGTTCAAGAAGATGGATGTATATGGGATCCATTTACCATTGATAAGTTTACAGAGTAATCCTTCTCAAATCTGAATGTTTTTAGTCCTTTTACATAGTTATCCTGTATTTCTTTAGTCTCAAGAGCCCATCTTTCCAGTCAGCCAATAAGATCACAAATACTATTCTTTTCAGGAGTAAGTGTCAGAATTTAAACCTTTGATGCTCACTGGTGCAGTTGCACCTGAATTTTGACAATGTTTTACAGGATAGGTAATACTCTCAACTGCGGGAATAAAAAATTATTAGTGGGTTTTATACCACTTATAATAAAACATCAGAATTTAATAAATACAAGTAAACTTGTCTTTATAGGTTTTTTATTTGTGATATCCAAGGGGTCAAGAAGCGAACCCTATCAATATCTTAATGCTTAGTATTTAATTGTGTCAAGGCTTGAAGTTCAGATTAGGCTATGAATGTCCAAATTAGGGAATATGGGGATTCAACCTATTGGAGCTCTTGAGACTCACCTCACTTTGATGGAACGGTCAATGGAGGACAATGGCAGGTAGGATATATCCGTGAAGGAAGGCTTTAATATATTTTACCCAATCATTGGGTGGGAAAATATTTTCACCTTGTGGGACCCCCTCCAACGCTATAAAAGGGGCCAGTCTCCGTGGTGTAGTTAAACTAAATTAGTTTTAAGACGGAGAGGGACCTCCTAATGGCTCCCTTAATTCTACTGATGATCCAGAGTAGCCCTGCTATCCAAACTCATGCTATTTGCCTGAGAAATAATATTGATTGTACTACCCCAATTTGAGGGGTTCCACCAAGAATAGGCAGGGTCTTTTGGCCGATTTTATTATATTCATCCAAAAAGATCTTCTCACAATATCAAACTTTCAATTGTCCAACAGTAAGCACAACCAAGACGGGCATCCTGGATAGACCATCTGCATCTTGATGGTTAGTAATGGCCCTTTGTTCAATAAAAAATTTATATTCTATAAGCAAAGGGCCAGTGTGTTAACCATCCGTTGGGGTCCTTCATTTGTTGTAGCCTTTGTAATGAACCATGATTGGTTACCACATTAAAATGAGTTCCATACAGATAGGAATAGAACTTGTTTAATAGCTAGAAGGACAGCCATACACTCCCTCTTGGTCACACTAAAATTCCTCTCCGCTTTAGAGTCTTACTGTAGTAGGCGACTGGATGGTCTACTTTATTGTCATCATGTTGAGAAAGGATTTCTCCAACTGCAACATCACTGGCGTCATAAACAATATAAAAAGCTGATTAGTAAATGATGAGTTAGAATTAGCTGAGTACATAAGGCAATCCTAAGAGAATTGAAAGCCTGTTCTTGTTCAGGTTTCCACTCAAAATGTACTCCTTTTTGTAATAAGTAAGTCAAGGGTTCTGATAAATCAGCAAATCTAGGGATAAAGTGTCTATAGTATCTGACCATTTTTAAAAGTACTTGTATATCTATTAAACTAGCAGGCGGGACATCTTATTGATTGCATCGATCTTGTCAGGAAAAGGGTGGATTCCTTTCTTTGATACCCAATGCCCAAGAAACTCCATTTCATCTAAAAAAATGAATACTTTGATGGGTTTAACTTTAGCAAGGTCTTCCAAAGTTGATTGAATACTTCTCGTTGGTGATCCATATGAGATGTGAAAGTCTTTAAAATAAATTTATATCGTCAAAGTAAATTAAAAAGCAGGAAAGTTTGGGTTACCTAAAATCACATATACTGCTCGTTGGAAGGTAGCCGGAGCGTTACACAATACCTTAAGCACTTTGGTAGGCTCAAAAAATTCTTTGTTCATGTTTAAGGCACATTTGGGTTGGGCTTTGGGGACCAGTTCTATTTTCCAATAACTCCTTTCTAGATCACATTTTTTGATTCTACTGCATGTACTCTAGGTCAGTTAGAGATGGTAGAACTCTTGTAAACCCATGCTGATAGTGGAATTTCAAAAGGAGCCTCCTTAATATCATGGATACAATTGGAAGTAAATTTAAAGCCAATCATAGGGAGTTGATACTTGATACACGGCTTTAAGGCTGAAATTACTTCTGTGATGGCATTATCCACATTAACTCTCTTAGTAGTCACTAAAGGTTGAGCGTTGGCGTAGAAACGAATAGCATAATCAGAAGGACTTTCCCCATTGTTCAACTGATTGCCCATGAAAGCATTCTTCTGCTTTGAAAGTGGTTTTTTTTTTTAGTACTAGATGGTCCCTAACCCATTTGAAAGTGGTTTTTATTTCCATTTTTTTGAATTAGAGCTGTTTGAATTTGACTCAAAGATTGGCATTCCCGGAGGTGAGGGATCATTATATCTCTGGAAACACTACTTAAGAATGAATGAATATGCTTGACATTTTAATGGTTGCTTCTTCCATCGCACTCTCATAAACGTGCAAAAATGAAGCAATACTATATTGTCCCAGGACATATTTTTCTTCTCAAACTAGGTTTGAAAGAAGAAGTCACCGTGGTTGATAAAGTACTGATGCCAGCGACCACTCTAGGAGCAGAGGATTTGATGTCAGTTTCAGTAAGTGGAGCCAGTATGAGGTTTTTTCTTTATATATTCTCTGTTTTTCTTGAGTTTCTCTCCAACTTTGATCTAAAGATTATGATGAGGCTTTTTTAGTGAGCTGCTCTTTCAAAATCTGAATCCTAATTTGATAAGCTTGTAATTGAGCTTCACATAGGCTTACTCAGTCATCAAGGCATTTATATTAGTCAACCTATCAGATTTTATGTCCATTACCATTTTTGGCAAATGCAGCAAATTTATCCATTTCAGAAGACAAGGCACTTAAAGTAAGTCAGGGTCAATAAAGCTTCCATCAAGGTGGACCTTGCATCCAGTAGCCATTTTTCCAATTAAGACTTACAAGTTAGAAATAACTTTGGATATATATTCTCACTGTGGGCCATCATCTCCAGATACAGGGATAGCTGGTCCTGATGATCCTGGAGGTCCTGGGGCCAATCTCTTACATTTGAGCCAGGAGGACTTTCCCTGATGTCTTATTGAGTCAGTTCCTAACAACGTTGCTGCAAAGATCAAAACATAACTTCAATTTGATTAATTTTCTGAGCCCAACCAACATTTTGAACATTGATATTGTTGATTAAATTAAACATCAAGATACCCAGAGATTCTTTATCATTTAAGGCAGGTTGTATTCAAGTTTTTATTAACAGATGTTTGTTGTCCAAAATGGTGTCTGTTGTCACAAACATAGGCTAAAGCAGTATTATAAAAATTTACCACTACCCAGTACAATTCATGAGACATTCCTAGTTGTCTGTTTAGCTCAGTTTGATGTACTCCATGTATATCAAGAAGATGATTCAACGCAGGATGTATAAAATGGCCAACTAACAATCAGTACCTGTTACCAACTCACTAGTCATTAATTGGTTTGATTCATACAATATGTGCATTGTAGAGGGTGCCACGGAAGTTCTGGAGTAAAGAAAGATCTCATTATTATAAATCCCTTAAGTAAATGCTGAATTGTATTACCAGTTTTTTGACATGAACTCATCACTGATGCTGATCAACATTGTGGATATTTTATTCCAAAGTAGCCTGGAACTCCAAGGATTCAGGCTGCATTGGAGTTACTTTGTATCTAAACGTAGTGACCTTGTTAGTCACACTTCTGGCATGATCATGGTTATCATTTTTTCTGTTCTTATTTTCCAAGGCGTGATAGACGTTTTCACTTGCATTAGCTCAGAGCCCCCTGTAGTAGATGTCAGGTTTTACCCTAGTGTGGGTAAAGCCTTGACTTTGGGCATATTATTGATTTAAAAATTTGATCAATCATAATTATATTATTATCAACTAATTTATTATTATATTTAGTTAGGTCTACAACCTGAAAATACTATTAAATTAGGTTCAGATCTACAGGATGATAATTATTAGGTATACCAAATTTATGAACTAATCAATTCAAATTGGAAAATGACTGTAATTTACCATGTCAAAATCAGATTTTCATGAGAACTAGCTAACCTCATCATTGGGTAAGATTTTCCAAACTGACGACTTAAAGTATCAAGATTCCCCCTCTCCACCAGATCCTATGTCCAAAGATATAATATTAATGGTAAAGCATGGCTAACATCAGCCCCAGTGGTTAAGACTGTAAATTGGGGTTTGATATAAACAGAAGTGAAAGATCCTTGTTTTGAGATACTAAGAAAATCTTTTCTATGTCATATACCTGTAAGCACTATAGTATAAATTTTAAATTTCATATAATACAGTACTTTTTCGTTGGATATCGTATTCACTTTATTATATTAGCTGTTATAACTTATTCTAATGACTAAATTCTCATCCACAATGGCAATATACAAAGCTAATCTTTGGTGAACCATGACCCGAGTAACTCTCCTAGGTCACACTCAATAGTGAGCACCACCCTTTTCTTGGGACATGGGAAAATAGTCAACTGACCAAGTTTAATATCTCAAAAGGCAACAAGAAAGTAGTAAACTGGCCAAGGAATCAAAAATAAGAAAGCTTGAAGCTTTAAATCCAGGAGACAAAATATCCTTCAACAAGTATATATTGAAGAACTACTATAAAAGTAAACAAAAAGATCTATGGCAAAACAAGTGATGTTTATTTTTTGTTAAAGCTCATATATTTATATGATTTCAGGATTGTCTTTAAGAGGAGGATCTCTAAGCTCTTATCATACAAGATTTTTCATCTACCACCGTTGAGATGCTAATTGAGATGATTTTATAAAGGAGATTTGAGCTTGTCCATTTTACATCAGAAACTGTCAGTTTGGGGGTAGATTTTTATTCTGAAAATTAAGTATCAAGTGTTGTAAGACTCCTTAATCAATTGATTTTTAGCTGAGGGAATATTCTCAGGAAGTAGAGTCAATTTCATCTCCATTTATTATTCCGATGTCTGCCAAATGTTTTAGCAGTTTTCTGAAAAAATCACTAACATGTTAGTGGATATCATTGGGAATAGCTGTGCTGAGTAAATAGATGACATCATCATTTTCTCTAAGTCAAAGGAGGAGCACCAGCAGACATTTTAAAGATGCTCAAAGTGATTGTCAGATATCAGAGTTTCAGACATGATGGGAAGAATATCAACTAATCAACTCCAATGTGAGAATTGACACCTAGACCTGAAAAGGGGTTTGAAGAGAATCTTAAAATCAACTAATGGAAAAAGCAATAGTTGGCAATGCTCAACTTGACTACAATAAATCTCCATTGTATCAAATTTAGCCAGGATACCCTGAAATGAAGTCCTGATTAGACAAGGCGAAGGCTTACTACAATATCAGGTGATTACTTCAAGTGACATTTGAGGCAGTTAATTTAGGATGTACCAAAAAGGGTCAGAAATAAGAACCTACCCAATAATTGACCTAAGTGATACCAAGTCTAACCTAAATTGGTTTATTTAATATAACTTTACTACATATATAAAAATATGCTATAAAAACGTTTTTAAATCCAGAGTGTTTTTCCTAACCAAGAGCCTCTCAACCAGATCTTCCCTCTATTACTTTTCATTGAAACTTTTTTATTGGAGTCTATATTGTTGTATGTAACGTATAAAAACCATCATAATATAAAAAATAAAGTTACACAGCTTTATATATATTTATTTTTGGTATTTTGACTTCATTTAGTTTTTTGCCAATCGTACCATAGGATAATACTCTAGCTGGCAGGGCCTAAGCGTAACTTGGTACCATCAAAAATAAATAATTGTTGTGAGT
The DNA here is from genome assembly GCA_022478985.1 of Massospora cicadina. NCBI lineage: Eukaryota > Fungi > Entomophthoromycota > Entomophthoromycetes > Entomophthorales > Entomophthoraceae > Massospora > Massospora cicadina. Next base: position 102,415 of record JAKSZP010005516.1, on the reverse strand, counting down.
TTTAGACAGATCTAAGTATTGACTGTAAGGCTTTTAGGGCATTGCACCATAGAGCCACAAAAAGTGGAAGCCCTACAGGCTAGTGCTCATACCAGGGGCTCAGCTAACACTTAATGATACCTGCACCTAATTGATCACACTATGAAAGTCAATCAAATGATAGTGTAACCCACTGTGTACGCAACAGAAACAGTGAAGAAGATGACCAAATGTGAAGCCCACTGTTAAAATTTGAGGATTTCTAGCTTGATAATTTTGATCCTGCACGCTTATCTGGTTAAACTTCAGCCAAATGATCCTCAATTTTGCCCTTATCTTATGGTATTTTGACAGTTTGGAAAGCTCACTAGGCATAGTCAAATAACTTAACTCTTCTGGTCGATTTTGGGCTCAATTTTCCCTTCATAAGTGGGAACTTCTACCAAGGCAGGCAAAGGTACAAGCTGTGGATTCTGAGATTCCATCTTGTTGATACTCTTCAAAATAGACTTCAGATGAAAACCCAGTATAAAGATTAAATAAAATAGATCTTTATTTAGACTATATATTAAATGTTTATTCATTGGGCCAGGCGCCAGTATTTATACCTCTAAGGCATCTCCTGGCCACATATTGAGCACACGATTTCCACAGATATTTTTCCACTTCAGTTTGGCCCTTGAACTGATAAGACTATGACCTATAGCTAGGTTTATTGGTGGTAAAGTATTCTCATATTCAGGAGGATTTTAGGGACAAAAATCGCAATAAGAACATGCAAAACTGTCCTAAGATTATCTCAATTTGAGTTTTGTCATACTGCTGATGAAATACATATTCTGTGAAATTTTGGCATCAATTTAAGTAAATGAAGCACCTCTAATAAGGACGTTGGCAGGCCTTTCTCAATAGCACTAGGTACTCCCATTTTGGTGGTCCATGTGCAAGTGCTATTATGCCAATTACAAGGATCAGCATACAAATTCTACCATAGGGTGGGAAATTGATTACAAATTACTGATGTCTATTTGTCCATGGGATCTTTAGAAGTTATCTTTGGGTCAATCCCTGGACGATTTCTTACACTTGATAGCTGATATTGTTCCTGATTAGTTTGGACCAATTGTTGAGTTTTGTTACATGTATAATTGTCCTGAATGTGCAAGGATATTCATCCAGAGCTTTTAAAAGGATTAATTTAATTAGATTGTTGTTGAGATAATCAAATTGAGCTTTTGATAGATTAATTGAATTAGATTGAAGTCGAGATAATCAGCCTGAGCCATATAGTAGCAATTGGATTTTAGTTAAGAATTAGAGTATTAGCTTGAGATTTGTGAGGATAATCAGCCTGATCTGTTGGTTGTCAGAGGGTTTATTTTTGGGTTAACCATCAGAATCTGACATTTCCCCCACTTGACTCAAACATTAGCCCTAAGATTCCCAATTAGCCTTTATTGATCTTCATCATTTGTTAATTTTAGCCCAAATTGCAGATAGAGTAGGCCAAGTGCATAGCCATAACTTCAATCCCAATTGCCAATGAATCTGGAGTCAGATCCTCTTCCCAACCTCAAGTGTGAACTAAATTATTAATTAGGTTATATATATATTTTTTTTATTATTTTATTATTTTTTATTTTTATTTTTATATTCCCTCCTTTTTTTCTTAATCAGCCATCTTATTAAACCTTCTTAGGAATTTTGCATGGACTTGGTTGTATATATGGCTAGTCCTAATATCCTAAATGGTGTATATGAACTGAGATGTCTTCTCAATTACATCGTTTGGCCCTACCCAGATGCAATATAACTTTTCTTGTAATCAGCCTAATCCATGGGTGTTGCAAAATAAAAACTTTATTGTTAACTAGAAATTTGGCCAATTTAAAACGATCCACCAAGTCCTTTTAATGTTGGGCCTTTTTCTTGGCAAAACTGTTGTCAAAGGCTTGAGCTTGTAGTTTAATTAAAGCATCCACAAGCTTCTTGACGTAATGAGATGAGTGTTTTCGCCAGGATCTTCTAAGACCAAATATAGTAGTGTTGCTAGCACCGGATGTCTTCCATATAATACTTGAAAAGGGGACATCATAGTTGCCAAATGGTAAAAGATATTGTAGGCAAATACTGCTGAAATCAAATAACTACTCCATTTGGATGGTTTGGCCAAAGTTAATTTTCTGATAATGTTCACCAACGTCTCATTTGCGCACTTAACTGTACCATTAGTTTCAGAATGATAGGGAGCAGAAAGTACACCTCATAATCCCATCAATTGGTTGATCTTGGCAAGGACATTGGATTTATAATTCTTTCCATTATTGGTAAGAATAATCTGGGGACATCCATGCTTCTGGATGATGTTTTCAAGGATGAACTTAACTTTAGCTACCACTCCCGCTTCCCAAAAAGCTTAGGCTTTGACCCATTTTTGTCATGTGGTCAATAGATACAATAATGTACTTTGCCTTCATACTGCTTGTTGGATATGTGCTGACACCGTCAAAAGATACAGTGTGCCAGGCAAACTTGTGCCAAACAAGCTGATAAGATTTGCTTTTTCAGAATGGTTTTTTGCCTCGACACTCTGCACAGCATTCCAGCATTTCTTGGATGTCAAAATGCATTGGCTCACAGTAGTAGAATTGCTTTAGATGCTCTTTTGTCTTCTTGAATCCCGCCATGCCCTATGGCCTTATGCGCTGTCATTATTAGGTCAGTTTGGGCTGATGGTCTTGGGAAAATATACTTTTTGTCCTCAATGAACTTGCAAAGTGTTCTGTTACAACAGTTATATTTTTTATAAATCTGATAATAGTTTTTAGATAGATTCAGGCTCATCTTGGTACTCTCTACTGATCATACTCATAAACAACTCATTGGTGGCCTAACTAAGTGTTGCAATGGTGGGTAGACAGGAAAGGCATATGACGTTTTGATGTTTTGCCCCAGCTTGATGCTCAATTCTGTAGTCATAAGCTTGAAGCTCTTATGCCCAGCGGGCTAATTAGTACTCAGGCTTTCTAAGTTGTTCAGCCAACTTAGGGAAGCATGATCAGTAACAACTTTGAAATGAGTGCCATGCAGGTAGACCTGAAATTGCTTGCAAGCATATATGATGGCTAAGCATTCTCGTTTCATCACCATGTAATTTCTTTCATGAACATTTAAGGTCTGACTAGTTAAAGCAACCGGATGTTCCTCACCATCTTACCCAATTTGAGATAATATGGCCCCCCACTGCTGTTAGGGATGCTTAGTTTGGACAATAAATTAATTATCAAATTTCAGGTATTAAAAACAGGCACAACCAATAGTGCTGATTGGAGTTTGTTAATTGCATTTTGGAAAGCTGGAGTCCAGTCAAATGGGACCTTATACTTAAGTAGATAGAAAAGTGGCTCTCCAAGTTGTGCAAAGTTGGCAATAAATTTTCAATAGAAACTGATTTTGCCTAGAAATACTTAAATATCGTGCTTGGATTTGGGCCGTTTCAATTTTAGAGATGGCATCCAGCTTAGAGTGTTGGGGCTGAAGGCCCACTTTGTCAATTAAAAATCCGAGATATTCCAGCTGGTCTTTGATGAACTGGCACTTTTTGGGCTTACTTTTAAGTTTGCAGATGTTAGCCTTCTGAAAACCTCCTCTAAGTGTTCCAGGTGCTCATGTAAAGTGTGGATGAAAACTTTGATATCATCAAGGTACACTAGTATAAATGAAAACTATAAATCCCCCAGGATTGTGTCCATGGCCCTCTGGAAGATAGCCAGGGCATTGCAGAGCCCTTGAGGCATTCTCGTCAGCTGGATTAAGCCCTCTTGGGTTATAATTGCACATTTTTCGCGCTCCTTTTTGGGAATATCTTTTTTTAATACCAACTGATAAGGTCCATTATTGAGATGAACTTCACGCCCCCTAGCCTATCTAAGGCATCGCTGATTCATGGCAGAGGGTGTGAGTCCCTATTTGTGATGTTGTTTAACTTCTGGTAATCAATGACTACTCGGTTGATTCTATCCTTTTCTTTACTATTAAAATTGGTGCTGCCCATGGATTTTTTGAAGGCACTAACATGCCATTATTGAGAAACTCCTTGATCTCCTTGGATACAGCTTCTTCTGATGATTTTATTTACCTAATAGGGCGTAATCTGATTGGTTTATGATCTCTGGTATTGATTTTGTGGGTGACACCATTAGCACATCCCAAGTCAAAATCTTATGCGAATATTTCCCAACATTTAGAGAATAACTCCTGAGCTTGGTCATTCTCAGAGCTGGTCAGGATGCTTAAATCGGCCTTATGGACAAACATTAATGATGCCGAGTAAGTCCATATCAGGAAGCCCTAATTTAAAAAAAGTTCCAAACCCATGGAATCAGTGAATTTCTGAGGTAGGGAACGAATGCAGAAATGCAATTGTTTGATATTGCTTGATGGAGAAGGTCTGATTTTGCAGGTTGTCACACAAGATGTGTATTTCTCCATAGCCAGGAATGATAATACCAGGGGCAATGTTTGGTTCAATCGAGATTTAGACAATGGTTGATATACTTCACCATAAAGTCCTTCTGGGATATTAATTGTTAGTCCTGTCAGGATAATTACTTGATCTCCAGATAGTATAGTAATGTGCTGATTTGACAAAAGTGGGATGCCCTTTGACTCATTGATCTGCGTGGGTAGTGCTTTTATCTTTGACCGCGCTTTGACATACTCAATAGGGACTACTTTGTCTTTGTAGGGCAGATTTATGAATAGGCAGGTTTCTTTTCTCAACTGCCCTATCCCTGTTATAAGAAGCGGGATAGCCTGGCTAATAATGGTGAGAGTATCGTTCTTATGATTATCAACAGCTCCATATCTTCTTAGGAAATCAGTCCCAATTAGGATATCATAGTTCATATTTGGCAACACTATGGCAGGTGCTGGTATAACAATGGATCCAAAGCTGAGTGATAGTGTACTGTATGCGCCCAGCAATTTAGTTGTATGCGCTACAGCTGTACCATATTACTGACAGTGGGCAACATCAGGTGCAATTTTCAACCTTTAAACAAACTTTGTGATGACTGTTTTGATAGGAGCCCCACTAACAATGATGGCCCAAATTTGCACATTGTTTACTGCTATATCCACATAAGTACATTTGGAGTATTTTCAGAGGCATTTATTGTGTAAATACTGTTACTGTTGCCTGATTCCAGATGTGATTTCAGACTTGAGCAAATATCTGGGAAGTTATCTGCTAAGGTCTTCAAGGGAATGGCTACTTTTAAGTTGTTAAGCGAAGGTAGGTTGGTTGAACATCTAGGTTAGAGGTCTAAACCCTGATCAATAATCTGTTTTGCGTAAGCTTTTGATACCTCTGCTCAGGCTTCTTTGGTAGTTTTCAAGGGTTTAGTTGCTTTTGCTGTGATCAAGTAGTGACCATCAGGACATCATTAGCCACAATATGGTGGAGGTTATCTTTGGAGACAACTTCAGCCTTAAAGAACTCGCTAGGGTCAAGTGGAATGGTTTGAACATAGGTGGAGTTAGAGCATTCCGCCTCTACTCCACCTGCATTTTTCCCACCTCGCTGTCACTGTTGATTTCTAGAGCAACGTTGACCCCAGGCTTTTTGTTGGACCTTCTGTAGCATTGGCTAGCAAAATGCCCCTTTTGACCATAGAAGTGGCATGTAATTGAACCTGTTTGCTGCTTTTGTTTGACTTTTTGGTTCATAGCTCAGAAATTTTTCCTATGGTCAGACATAGTGTTGCTTTTTGGGCCTGAAGATCGGAATTTTTTTTGGTCCTGGGCCAATTAGGGGTATCAAAACTATGGGAACAGCTTCTCAAGTACTTGGTAAGCTCTTGGGTTTCCATTTCTCCTTTGAATGCAGGTATCATGACATGGTCCAGTTCCCGGTAGAGCATAGCAATGTGTTTCATTGCAATCTTAGCATCAAACTTATCTATTGCATTGAACCCAAGCAAGAGTTGTGCCTCAAGGAAAAATCTGTCCACAAAAATCTCAATAGTTTCATTTTTCTTGAATTCTATACTACTAAGCTCTCGTTTTTGGGCCTCTAATCTTCCAGGCCCTCCGAATTGTTTTGTTACTGCAATTTAAGTATCCATGTAGGACCAATCATTGGCCAAATAGGGCATAATGAGGTCACAGCTATGGGCTTCAAGTGAGTTGATTAGTGCTGAGTAGTTTCACATGGTCTGATGCCCCCCACATTGCTTTTCAAATACCTTGAGAAAATAGTGAACTTTCCTATTCCTATTAAAATTTTGCCAGTTCAATGGTTTAAAGTCATCTTGCCCTGTTTTGGGAATAGTAGTTGTACTTTTTCTATTAATTAAGCGTCTTATTGTATCATCACTTTGAATTAACCTCTTTCCCATTGGGGAGTATCTGGGGTCAAGAGTGTGACAAAACTCTAGACTGGGATGTATGTTTGAAATATCAGATTATGCATTGTTATCAATTTCTAATGATTCAATTTCATGATATTGCCCTGAACTACTGGATTTCAATGCTTTATTTGGCCCTTAGTTTTCCAAGTTGGTTTTTGGTTGAATGGGCAGAACTTTTTCCCATTTCTCTATTGTCAAGGCTGGGTGAGCAGTGACAGCTTTGCTTAAAGGGATTCAAATTCTTTTTAATCTTTTATACTCATTTTTGAATAAAGCTTGGTTGTCATTATGCTTTTAATATCTTTGGCCATAAAGTGTACTCAGGAATTTTGCATTTAATAATCACATTCTGAGTTTCCAATTCTCCTGAATAATTTCAGTATTTCTGGCCTGCAATCTTGACACCACAGTCCAACTTTTTGAAAATTCCTCTTTGATCTGGGCATAATCCTCTTCCCTATTCAGGACGTTTGGTTTTGCTGCAAGGTCCTTGGTGTTTTTGTTCACAAAATCCAGCTCAGCATGAACAGAATTTTGAAATCATTGTGCTTTGAATTTAAGTCCAGGTGATTTCTTCAGCCTTAAGTGGCATGTATGTTGAGTCGTTCCATCTGAGATAATAGGTATCAGAATAAGCTTCCAGTTTTTGACAGCGGGTAATCATGTTTTGTACCCATTCATGCAATAGTCCATGGTGAGCAAGAACTTCTAAAGCTATCTTAAGGATTCCTTCGTTTTATAGCTCCTTAAGTGTATTTAATCTCCCAGGAGCTTCATTGGAAAGTCCCATATTATCCAAAATTACTTTTCAGACTTCAGTAAAACTGAATTTAATTTGTCCAAGAGCATTCCAGAAAGATTATTCCTCCCCTTGCATACGGTAGGTTTCCATGAGTTCCATATTTTATCTAGAAAAGATTCACTGGGTATGCTTGATTAAGGGTTGGACAAAGTTAACCAGGAATTTGGTAGTTTCTTGACTGTCTGTGAGACGTTTGTCAAGAGATTCCATGGTTGCATCGCAGTACTTCATGTAAATCTACATCAATAGCACCTGACTTAAGGTAATAGAACAGGCTGAAGGAGGGATAGATTTGTAAAGTACCAATCCTATAAACCCTGTTATAGAGTTTCCAGCATAGCTTTTACACTTTCAGATGTAAGATCAATCGGGCTTGTTGTATCTGCATGAGCTCCCCCCTCTGTGATAAGATCCGGGTATAGGAGGTAACTGCATCAGGTCCTTGGTAGCTGGTATTAAAATAATTTGAGATTATCTTGTCACTAGTTTCCATCTCATTGTCACTTTACCATGTGACCAAATCTTCCAGGAACTGGTTGTGTAAGTCCATCTCAGAGAGTGTCACCAAATTTGAGTGGGCACTAGTTGTTAAAATCTGAGGATCGCTCACTTGATAGATTTGATCCTGCATGATTAATTGGGTTAAAGATTGGCCAAATGATACTCAATTTTGCTCGTGTCTTATAGTATTTTGACCATTTGGAAGCTCATTAGGCGTATTTAAATAACCCCTACTCTTCTAGTCAATTTTGGGCTCACGTTCCCTTAATATTTGGAAATTTCTACCAAGGCAGGCAAAGGTACAAGCTGTGGTTTCTGAGATTCCAGCTTGTTGACACTATTCAAAAGAGACTTCCAATGAAAAAATGATAAAAAGATTAATATAAAGTAGATCTTTATTTAGACTATATTATTCAGTGATTATTCATTAGGCCAGGCACTAGTATTTATACCTCTAGGGCGTCACCTGGCCACATATCAAGCACGCAATTTACACATATTATTTTCTATCTCAGTTTGGCCCTTAAAACAGATATGATTATGAACTATTGCTAGGTTTATTAGTGGCAAAATACTTTCATATTTAGGTACAAAAATTGCAATAAGAACGTGCAAAATTGTCCTAGGATTATCTCAATTTTAGTTTTGTCATACTGCTGACAAAAAACATCTTCTGTGAAACTTTGGCATCGATTCAAGTAAATGAGGCACTCATAATTAGGACGTCAGCATGCCTCTTTAAGTAGCACTAGGTACTCCCATTTGGGTGGCCCATGTGCAAGTGCTATAATGCTGATTATGAGGATTGACATACAAATTTAACCATAGGACGGAAAATTGATTACATTTTACTGATGTCTATTTGTCCATAGGTTTTTAGACGTTTTCTTTGGGTTGATCCCCGGAAGATTTTTTATACTGAATAGTTAATATTGTTCCCAATTAGTCAGGACCATTTGTTGAGTTTTGTTGCATGTATAATTTGCCTGAACGTTCCAGGATATTTGACATGAGCTTTTGATAGAATAATTTAATTAGACTGACGTTGAGATAATTGGCCCAAGCTGTAAAATAGCATTTGGCTTTTAGTTGAGAATTTAGAGTATTAGCTTGAGTTTTGTGAGGATAATTGGTCTGATCTGTTAGTTGTCAAAGGGTTTGTTTTTGGGTCAACCATCAGAATCTGTCATCCACCCTTGGTTACATTTGAAGAAGTACAAGAAGAAAAAGGGAGATCTCATAATCTTGATCTCTAATCTGGATTTCCAGGGAAAAAGGTTTGAGACCTACTTCAAGTAGTCATAAATCCAGGAGAAAGAGCCAGCTGAAAAAGGGCTTCCGCCGTGGACAGGACTCAATGAATTTAATAAAATATAGTGCTTTCACAGAGACATATGAATTGAGTGCAAATCTATCCTGTTGGTTATGTTATTTGTACAACCAGTACCTTACCATATCTTGCATTTAATAAGAGATCATAAAAAGAAACTTCATCGTCACATCATTACCCAAGGGTCCTTGTGGATGGCCTACAAACAGGTATATACTTTAGTATCTCAAAGTATAGAGGATGTAATATCTCTAATAAAAGCAAAAACCTCTGATATCATTTCACTCCATAACCAAAATGGAAACTATTGATTCTGTTTTGATAAAGTAAGTAGAGAAAGTTACACAACTCCATTATAAAAGATATTGTGGAATCTAACGTAAGAAACAAAATCTGCCTAAAGATTTTTTCCCAGGAGCTTTACTGACAATATGCTGAAGCCCAAAGTGAAATAGCGTCCCATAATTTTACTAGAAGTTGTAACAAGGAAGAACTAATTAAGTTCCTAAAGTCCTGTCTGGAGCACACCTTTAATGGATTGTTGATCTTGAAGCCCACAAAACTTCAGAGTCTCCATTGATATCACAGCATCTTTTTTTTTAGTACTAGATGGTCAATATCACAGCATCTTATTGCCTGAATATCCAATGTTGAGCAGTATCAGGTATCCCAGCTACTCAGGTGTCCACCAATTCAATTGCTGGGTGAATAAACAAATTAGAGAGCAAATTATGGAGAAAATAACCTAGTCAAGAAGACATTATACAATTCTACTGTTTTCACAGTGAGGCTGAGAAACTATGGAATAACCTCACTGAAGATCTAGAAACTAAGTTTGGCAAGCTTCCTCAGAGCACTGAATGCCAAAAGAATGAAGGAGGGCTTAAATCAGCGCATAAGAATGTTAGAGGATAAGAACAAACTATTGAAAACTTACCACTCTTCCTCTTATCACCAAATCTATGGTTTCTATATCCGCGTTATGACCCTAAAGATGATAAGGCTGCTTTCAAAAGATGCATCAACTTGTTAGATGTTGCACCAAGACTTATTTTTATAGAGATGGAACAGCATCTTAACACTATGCAAGATATAATATTGCCAAATCACTCAACAAGTTGATAAGAGTGACAATATACCAAAAATACTGTACCTGAGGCTCCTGGAGTACGTGTTGTCACATGATTGGAAGCCACTACCTTTAAAACTACCTTCAAGGAAAAGTTTACACCTGGAGAAGTGAGTATCACATCTTGCTTCTACGTTTATGATACCCATGATGTAAGGCGCAACTGATAATCAAAAGGTTAAGCATATCTTGTCTTGTCTATGCCGTATGGATTAAGAGGTTATGGTACCACACATAAAAACATGAAAACTAGGAGTGAAGTAAAGTAAGCCCTTATCAAAGAATTCAGTTCCAAGCAAAGCTTGTGTAGGAAGAAACAGGATTTTGTGAGGATTGCATTACACCAAACTGAAACCCGTAGCTGAATTTGTAAATTGCTTCTAAATAGAGGCACAAGCACTGATGATCTCAAAGATGCTTACACTGGATGATGCTGTAGCTGCCGTAGTTGCTGTTTACATAGTAAACACAACCTAGTCATGCTCATCACATCAGCAAAATGAAGCATTAATTCTATCCTAGACATCAAGGAAGCTCTGCTAAATGTTGTTGATATACACAATCCAGAAACCACCCAGAAAGCTCCCACAAAGCCCTGATTGTATACTATGAAGGAACATAAGCCTAAGCAGGTTGAGAAGCTCAAATGTAACTGCTGAAATAAGAATACCAAACTGGTGACATGTGTCTCAAGAAAAACCCTGATTTTTCTAAGAAGAAAAATGGCAGTTGGCTTAGGTTCAAGTACTTTTAAAGCTGACCAGCCTAAAGTACCTGAAAGTGAAACATTGCCAGTTCTCATCTTGCATGCATTGAAATAATTCGAACAATGACTCTGAAGGGGGTTATGAGGACACAGGTTATTACATTTTAGGTACACATGCTGAGATTGCCATTATTTATTGTTCTAACGTTAAAAATAATGACAACTCTCATGTCCCAGAGGACACTTACCTCAGTCAAGTTATTGAATGCCCCAGAAAAATTGATACAGCCAGTGATGTCAATCAATATCTTTCCCTTCTGATATGACCCATATCAAGTGTGCTAGTCTAATTCAATTATGAGAAATATCTTAAGACTACCAGAAAGCTCGATGCAATATTCCGCCTTAAAGAAGTTTTAGCCTACCTGCCAAAGTTTAGAGGAACCATTAACAAAGTAGAAGTTGTAATTCAGAAGGTCAGAGTAAAGGCTATCTTGGATATGGGATCACCTATCAATGTTGTCTCATTCCATCTCACCAATAGAATTTAAACTCGCTCCAGACCTTGAGTACACCCATGAGTAGAGACTTCAGGTCCAAACAACACCAAAGTAATAGGTGTTTACTCATCTTTGCCAATTTGAATTGACAAATTAGGTTTTTCAGCCCTCACAGTTGCCCTGGACAATAGCCAGAATGGTATACTTATTGGGACGCAAGTTTATGATTGAATAAGAAGGAGTCATCAAATTTAAAAAAAGGTTATTTATTACTCCTCATTTATGAAGTTCCATTTGTGCTGCGTATAAAGACTCCACCATGAAAAAATACTTTCGTCTGATCAGGTACCCTGTTTCCGTTTTGCATCTATAATTTTCTAATTCTGGAAAAGATATGAAAAAAAGATTTAAAAGCAATTGATGCAGAAGCTGGCATAACATTTTATTCTACAAAGGTGGTAAAGATTACCCAGGAAAACAAAGAGTTGTTTTTACCAACATAACCATAAGACAGTATTACTGCTTGCTATATATCACTAGTGTTGATGGAGTAAGTTGATTTAAACCAAGGGTCTACCAAAAGTCCTCAACCCAGCCTAGGAGCGGCCTATTGAGCTACTACTTGAAAACCATACTAATCAGGAATTTATCAAGAAACATCAAGGTATTGATAAAGGTCATTTAAATCCCACTAATGAAAATAACAAAGCACACTTTGTTGGTACTTACCACAATTTTGGCTTACCCACCAATAATTTAAATTGCACCATACCACAAGTACAAATATTTAATAAGTTAGACTAAGAGGAACTTGAGTAGATGCATCATTTACTTGAGGATTATCTTGATGTTTTACACTTCAGATGTTGACTATGGTCAAATAAAAACTGGTCACATAGTATTGACGTAGGAGACTCACACCTGATATGATTGAAGCCATATAGGAAGTCAAAAGTAGAATTGCAACACATCTAAACTAATCTCAAGCAATTATTGGATGCTGACTTACTTGTGTTATCTTAGAGTCCATGTTAGTCCCCATTACTACTCATAAATAAGAAAAATATTGACTATAAAAAGTGATTGATTACAGGAAGTTTAACAGCCTTATAAAGAAGGACAACTATTCGATTCCATGAATTGACAACGTTCTGGCGCAACTTTTTGACTAAAATTTCTCCTCAGCTTGGACCCTAATAGTAGCTAATAGAAGATGAATCTGTTGCCAGAGGACCAAGAAATTTGCGCGTTGATATGCACATAAGTATTAATTCAACCTACCCAGCTCCTTCAGAGATTATGTAACGTGCCCGCCTTGTTATAAAGAGCAATGGAGCATATTTTGCAAGATATCAAACTGAGCTGCGGGATCTTTTATCTAGATGACATAAAATATTCTCAAAACCTTTTACTGATCATCTAAACCACCTAAGTCAGGTTTTTAACAAATAAAAAAGAATTTTATTAAACTAAAACCTGAAAAGTATACCTTCTTCCAACAAGAATTGGAATTCTTAGGACATCACAAATTGTGGGAAGAATTCAACCCTTAAGTAAAAAAGTTGAAGCGATCTCCAAGATGCCTGAACCCAAGAGTCCAAGAGATATACAGGTATTTTTAGGAATGATGTGATATTGCCATCATTTTATCCTTGATTATACTCAATTTACTGAAACTTTTGTTTGCTTTCTTACTAAAACACACCTTTCATATGGGAGTAGAGCAAATAATTGCATTTAAGACAATAAAGGAATTGTTAAAAAGAAAACCTAATTTGAGACACCTAGATTTTGAGAAGCTTTTTATCCTTTTTACAGACGCCTCAAACTTAGCTGTAGGGGCTATTCACTTTCAACTGGATGATTTAGAAATTGACCACCTGGCACCCAATTATAAAAAGACGCTCTTAAAGGCTGAGCGCAACTACAGTGTCATGAAGAAATAACGTTTAGCTGTTTTACTCACAGTGAAACACTTCAGACCCTTACTATGGTAAAAAACTTTACTGTTGTTATTTACTACACTTCTTAAGTGGTTGAAAGTATGAAAGATCTAACAAGAAAACTAACTGGATGGGATATCAAGCTTCAGCATTAAGACTATAACATCATCCATTGAGTGGGAGCATAATGCATCAATGTAGATGGACTGACCAGTTTGCCCCTATTATATCTAATTAACAGCAAAGCCAAACGGTTACATGACCTACTCATAAAGAAAGACTCTTTAGAAAAATAAAAATGAACCATTTAAAAAATGCTGAAATATTTCTCACAAGGTAATAAAAATCCTGATGTATAATTATACAAGAAAATTTAATACTGACTGAATACCTTATATATGACCTTTGGAATGGGTACCCATCATCACGGGAGCTCACAAAACTTAAGAACTAAAGGCACCAAAAACCGTATTAATGGATCAAGGCATTTTTTATTGGGAAGGAATAAGGGAATATTTATTAGAAAGTCTTAGACGCTTGCATAACTTGTCAAAAACGTACATTGAATAAGGCTAAGTACAAGTATCTGCCCATGACCCCTCAACAGCCGTTCCACACCAACAGTTTAGATGTTATAGGTCCACTTCCTAAATCTACTAAGGAAAATGATATATCCTTGTAAGTATTAAACATTTCTTTAAGTGGTTAAAGAAGCTAGCATTCTAAAGAAGACCGCCAAGGCCTTTTCAATTTATTATATTATAATACTTACTAATCATGGTTGCCTGCAGATACTGCTATGCGATAATGGGAAAATTACTAAAGAGTTATGATAAACTTAGCTATGAGTATGGAAAATAATTGACTACTTTCACCATCTTTCAACTCACCAACTAATTTAAAATGTAGAAAGAGCGAATGGAACAATAGATTTAATGCTGCAAAAGATTACTACTATCAATTCATTAACTGAGACTAATATCTATTATATGTTTTGATAGCTTCCAGTATAAATTTTTTATCTCATCAGCAAAATGTCATTTTTCAAGGCCTTATAGGGAAGATAACCTGGTATCACAGCACTATTAGCCTATAAAGTTATTAGAGATATTGGTAAGGAGCCTGAAAAGAGCTAAGAAAATTATCCCAGAAGATTATACAAATTCTATTGGAGGCAATGACAAATTTAACTAAAACGGTTACAAGAGTTCAAGCAACAAATGTATACCGCCAACATTAACTGCTTTTAAGATTTCAGAATTAGTTTTGTACTACCACAATTATATAGCGCCCAAGGAGCAAAATTGGATTCCATCTGGGATAGGACATATGATAAAATCCATAAATGTGGAAATGAATACTCAATCATTCTTTAGAAACTGGAATAACTATCAACCGCGTACATAGCTAATTCCTACGTTGGTACTCCCCTGCTAATATTCTTGAAGGGGGTGATGTCAAATATCAGAGTATCACCATGATGAGAAGAATAACTATTTATATCCTGATATAATTGACACTAGATCTGAAAAAGGGATAAAGAAATCCCCCCATTCAACTATACAGAAATATCAATAGTTAGTAAGACTCAATTCAATAATAGGTGCTGGCAAATTGACAGAATCATTTAAGATATGCCATAAGGGTTTTTGCAAAAGTCGACCCACTGAGCAATTGGAATGATAATATGAAGATCGTCAGTCCCTTGGAACATACTTAAAACAACAATATAACAAAAGGGAGAAATTTCCATGAAAACACTTCTTTTATGTAATACAATAATCTGAGCGAATCCTTCCTAGTCCGCTTACTCCCTATTTACTAAAATCCTCCTCCTCTCAATCGCCCATCTAGCTTATATAGCGCTTTAGAAAATACCACTCTCATAGCTTGAGCTATTCTATTCCGCCGATTCTCCTCAATTTCAGCTTGTTATTCTTTAGCTCTTTTTTGCCCTAATTTGAGGCAATTTAATTCATATTTGTCAAATGTCAACATTATCTTATTGCCTTATCGCCTAATTAGAGGCAATCCAATAATAACTCATTCTATCCAAATATCACCTCATCTTGAGGCACTCAAATAATCATAACTAACGTCATGTTCAGCAGATTCTTTCCAATCCGCCCTAGCGATTTCTCAGCTTATCATCCAGTCATATCAGAATTGTGACATTACCCCCTCCTTAACTGGACGATAAGGCTCCTATTGCTTATATGGTTGGAGGAAATTCATGTGCACTTGGTTAATAATCCAACCATTTGTGGGGTCCTTGATGGTATAAGCATCAACCCCAGTTTTCTCTATAGCTTTGAACGGATCAATCTAGATGTTGGACAGCTTGTGTTTCCAACCAAACCCATGGTGGTCATGAAAAAAAACCATATCTTCATCTTGAAACTGAGCGAGGCTGCTATACCATATTTTATCAGCTGCCTGAGCCTTAATTTTCTTTGCTAAACTGCATGAGTAGACTTCAACTTGCAGTTTGATCAGCGTGTCCACTAATTTAGTCAAATACTGGTGAGATCCATTCTGCCGGTATCCTCTATGCAGAAATAGAGCAGTGCTGGAAGTGCAGAGTGCTTTTCATACAATAGTTGGGAAAGACTTTTCCCCATAGTGGAATGGTAGCTAATGTTGTAAGCGAAGTTGGCAGTGGAAAGGAGAGAAGTCCAATCAGAAGGTCGATCCATCACCAATTTCTGAAGTATGTTCACCAAGGTACCATTAACTCGCTTAATCATTCCATTAAATTTGGTGTGATAGGGGATTGTCAGAACCCCTGAATACCCTTTAATTCGTTGAGCTTAGATAAGATGTGTGAAGTGAAGTTCATTCCGCTTTAAGTAAGGATGAACTGGGGACAACCGTGTTGCTGAATTATACAATCCATAACAAACTTAGTCACCGTTAGCGCACCCAAATTGAATATTGGTCGCACCTCAACCCACCTGGTCAAGTGGTCAATTGCTACCAGGATGTACTTGGACTGGTTTTCCCCTGTTGGCAGGGGACCCACAACATCAATTGATATGGTGTGCCAGTCGGAGTGCAGCTTCACTAACCAATATGAAGTCTTTTAGCAAAATGGGTTTTCCACCTGACACTGATGGCAGCAGGAAATTGTCTCAAGCACGTCAAAGTTCATGCTTTCCCAATAGAACATTTGTCACAGTAATTCCATGGTCTTACGTACTCCACCATGTACAACTGCTCGGTGTGTGCTCATAATAATAGTTGGGCAGGCGGAAGGTCTTGAAAATTCATGATAGTGTCCCCTATCCGCATATATAATTCCCCATTTTTCTGGAACGTATTGGCCCTTAGTCCATCAAATACCTTGATGACTGGAGACGGTTTATTGTTGTACTTGCCGCTAAGCATCTTAAAAACATTATATCACTCAGATCCACCATAACTGCAGTCGTAGGTAATCTCAATAAACAATTGGCATTCTGGTGTTTTGCTCCAGGTCAGTGAAGAATTTCGAAATTGTATGCCTGCAGTTTAAGAGCCCATTGGGCCAAACGCCCTTCCAGTTCTTTAGGATTCTGTAACCAGCATAACGAGTCATGATATGTTACACCTTTGAGTTTCACCCCCATGCAAATACACCCAAAATTGCTTGTAGGCATAGCTCACCGCTAAGCACTCCCACTTGGTCATGGTATAATTGCGCTCATGGCTGTTCAAGATATGACTGCAGTATGTTATGGGGTGCTCTTCTCCTCCCTCATCTTTTTGGGATAGGACTGCCTTACAGCGGAAAGGGATGCATCCATATGAACAATGAACTAATTTTCAAAATTGGGATAGAGTAACACCGTGTAAAAATTTACTCTAGTGGTTGATTATTGGCCATCAACCCAGTAACCTTTTTACTGCACAAGTCTAATTTCCTCGTGCACTTTGTCACATTGTATAGAATGTATTAATCAATAATAGTGTGGAGACTATTATCCATAGTTGAGATTGAACTATTTTTTAGGCCCAACGCTTTGGCCAGTACTTCCGATTAGTTACTCTGTAAGTTGTAATCATAGGGATTTGTTCCCTATATTCTTGTCCACCTGATACTCATTAAGATACCCCGGTGACAGTTTCTCTTGGACCAACACACAGTCAGCAGCTATCCCTGATTGTGGTTCCTTTGTCTTTAGACCCCCGCTCAGATCTTTACTCTTCTCTCTGAGAGTCTTCCAATTATTTCCTTTTGCAATAATATCCTTGAGATAGAATGACACAATAGAAGCTGATAGTCTAACTATACATCAAATTTTCAATATTACTATAGATAATAATGGTGTAAATAATAATGTTTTTTATTATAGTAAATCCTAGGGAATTATATAGTAGGGGATTTGGCTGTCTAACCCTTAGTTGATACCTCTTCGATGAAACAGCAGCCATTGCCATTGAATCACCCTTCCTTGTCTCAGCAGCGATGGTCTTCCCCATCCTGGCTAGGATTCCATTGTTGGACATCCTCAAGACCTCAAATGGAAAGAGTCGGAAAATGTGTCCCTACTATTTTCCTCTCAATCCAAGGGAACCAACCATAATTGGCTAGCGACCTGCTTAGGTAATGGGACTTATTACCCATTATGGCAGGTCACTTCACCAACCAATTGATTCATAAGTTGCAGGTGGCATCACTCGCCTCACAACTCACTATTAATTCCCAATCAGTTGGTGATGAAGCCTGACCAATCCCATCTAATTGGTACACCTGATAGTTAATCACTAACAGATGACCCTATTTCGTCAGCCAAACCACCCAATGAGATCTTAGGTATTCATCTAGATTGATCCCCAATGGATATGACCAGGTAAATATCCCAAAATCCCCCAAATGTAGTTCCTCCAAAACTTGGGCCAACCAATTTCTGATTCACTTTGCCTTAGGGAATTTTCCCTAGCAACACCAGGTAATCTAGCAGGCTGGGAATATGGGCAAAAATCCCAACACATCCCCCCTATTGCCTAGATTTTCAGCGAGAAAAGGACCAGGGCATGAAAACCGCTTTGGACACCTGGTCAAATACTTCATTGGTTCAAGCGGAGTACACTTGTCAATACTCAACGCTGCTTGGGATGACCTTCGGCATATGGCGTTCTTCCTCTTCCTCCTCGCTACCCGCCTTCTCAGAGTGAAGTTCCCCACAACCTTCTGTCATGCCAGGCTGATCAATTTACTCATGATGATATTAGTCCCAGGATCTGGTTCTCCACCCGTCAGGGTATATGACCTATTTTCATATTCAGGATTCTTGGTCCAGCGTCCTTGAATTCCTGATTTTCTCCTCATCCTTGATAGGAGACTCTTGCCATCAATGTTTGTTTCGCGGCTTGATTAAGAATACCTATTTTTATTCGCCCTTGTTATTTCGCTCATAACCTCCTGGCTGTAAGTCATTCTTAATTCTTCCCTTGGAGAGCTTATCTCATTAATTTTGAGATTAATTTACCCTTAATTGGAGCCTAATGGATTATAGAGTGCATAATGTCAACTTCAATATAAGTCCGACATCCCCCTCTCATCCAGCTCATGTGTCAATTCCAAATCTTGCTGCCAGCAGCTCCTCAATAGTTTGTCTGATCCAGACCTCCATCTCTTCCAGCAGATGAGTCAGGATGCTTGACGGAACCTTTTTATGGTCCTTCCAGGACTCATACGCATAGTCTGGCACAAGCAGCTAGACCTTCCATCAAATTACCAGAAAGGTAACTAATCCCTCTGAAACCAGGCTGGCCATTGTTTTAACCAACTCTCAGCTGACTCTTTTTTGCAGTCAATTCCAGAGTTGGATTTTGAAACCCTCCTTGATTTGGCTCCTTTCACTGATGCTCCAAACATCATTGTAGATTCTCCAGAGATTATGCCAGTTGCTCTGGATTATTTATTCTTGGCTGGGTCAGACCTGCTCCCTGAGTTCCTCTTTCAACTCAGTCAAATTTATAAACCCTCTGTACTGGTTTCTGAGCTCTCAATTGGTAACAGCATACACTTTGAGCTCCCCTACGCTGAACTCTGGGCCCAAGTCACTGAGGCTTTGACATTAGCGCTGAATCCCTCTGATCTTGACAACCTTCTGGAATGGGATACTACCGCTTATGCTCTTCGCTTTGCTGGCCAAGTTCTTCCAAGTTGGTCTACAAAGCTTTCAGCCTCGCCTGGTTTCCACTGGTCATTCAGCTTTAGCTTTCATGAAGCCCGTAGTCTCCACTTGCAGGATGCAATCCGCTCTCTGCACAACTACCTCTTCTCTGGAGCTTCCCATCAGTATCTTCCGCTGATGGCGTTGATAGGGGTCATGATTTGGCAACCCTCATTGAGTATTCCTTCTTTGTTGCCAGCCCACATGTCTGGTGTCCTTGATGAAGCCTGTCAGTAGGCGCTCAGGACTAATCTTCCAGCTCCTGTGCCATATCAGGATTACTCGGGGTTACTCACCAATTGCCTCTTTCTTTATTGCTGCTTTCCTCCCCGCTCTGGAGTTTTGCAATTGGCATCTTCTGACATTTCAATTTCCCTTCCCCTAGTCGCTTTTTCTCAGGGCTCAGAGTCCACTCAACAAACGTGGTTTTGTGTAGGTCTCGCCCTTGCAAGCATCTGATTGCATATCAATTTTGACGGGCTATTTATTCCTACAGTGATCCATCCTCCCTCCCCCAAGAGGCGACATAGGCGGAATCATCCCCATACTGAGGACAATCAATAAAAATAAAAATTCTAAAAATATATCTGCTTTTTTACCTATGCATTTTTTAAAAAATTCAATATTTTTTATCAAATTTTATCTTTATCCTTCTTTTTTCCTATGGGAATTGACCTTGTTTTGGTTCAGAGGTCCATCTTTTCCCCAAACTGGGTCCTGGGTACTTAGACATACCAGTTTTCCATGGTTCAGAGGTCCTTTTTTCGGACTTAACCATCTAGATTGATTCAGAGGTCCTTTTTTTACTTGATCTAATCATCAGGACATGACTAACTTAATGGTTCATTGGTCCTTCAGGAACTCTTTTAACTTTTTCCTCGAATTAATGCTTTAGATACTTAGCATGGACTTGATTTACAACTCTTCCATCCAAGAGATTCTTGACTAAGTAAGCATCAGTCGCCATAATGGCGACTACTTCAAATGGACCCAACTACAACACATCCAATTTGTTTCTTCGTCTGAAACCATAAATATCACAATAAGCGACTTTTTCCCCTATTCGATATTTTTCTAAGATGGTCAAATTTTTGTCATCCGTCAAATTTGCTTGTATCCTTTTCTTCAAGGTTGTATTAAATGTATGCGATTGCATATCAATCTGGATACTCATCAGTTGGTTCAGGTATTGCTTTGTACTCATCTTCAATGTAGGTTCCACCACCAAATATAAAATTGGCAGCAACGCGGCCTTTCTTCCATATAGAATTCAAACAGCGTCTTTCCTGTTGCAGTATGATAACTAATGTTGTAGGCGAATGTCACCAAACTCAGGTATGTTCCACACGCGGAAGTTCTCCCTGTGACTAGCTTCCTCAGCGTCGCGGCCAGCATCCCATTGACCCATTCTACCAGTCCATTCATCTCTGGCTGGTATGGTACTGACATGACTCATCAGATCCCCATTATTTCATTTAGCCTCGGGATCACGTGAGATGTGAAGTTGGTCCCATTGTCACTCAGTAGGACTTGTGGACATCCATGCCAGTATACTACTTAATCCAAGATGCATCTCGCAGTAATGGTAGCATCAACTCTGATTAGGGCCTTCATTTCAACCCATCTCATCAGATGGTCGATGGCTACTATGATGTACTTGACTCCCCCTGTGCTTATCACCAGTAGTCCCATCACGTCAATGGATATTGTGTGCCAGGAAAATCCAGGGCGGACCAGTCAGTATCCGTTTGTGTTCTTGTGTGGTTTGTGCAGCTGGCACTCCACACAACAAGTCAGATGATCTGCAACATGTAGTTGATCGATTCCCAGTAATAATACCTTCGAATTTGGTCAGTTGTTTTCCTCAGGACTCCATGACCAACAACCTTGTGAGCTACTTGTACTATTGCTGCTTTTTCTGATGGCTTTGGTAGTAATAGCCACTTCCCGTTGATTATCTTAGACACTTGTCCATCCATGGTCTCAGTGTTTTCCATCACTTTCTGAAGTTCACCTTGGATTTTTCTGGGCTCATCCCTGATTTTTCCTTTAACCATTCTCTGGAAAAGCTCATCCACTTGCGGGTATACCACTTGGACCATTGGCAACTGCAATAAGCCATCTGCATTCTGATGAGAAGCCCCCGCTTGGTGAACTATCTCATAATCATAAGCCTGAAGCTTAAGTGCCCATCAGACCAGTCATCCTTCCTGTTCTCTTAGATTGTGTAGCCAACGCAGCAAAGAGTGGTCCATCACCACCCTAAAGGGCATTCTGTGGACATACACCTGAAACTGTTTACAGGCGTAAATGACCACAAATCATTTCCACTCAGTCACAGTGTAGTTCCTCTCAGCGGCTGAGAGTGTCCAGCTCACATATGCCACCGGATGCTCATCCCCAAGTTCATCTATTTGGCTCAGTATGGCGCCAATTGCCATCAACGAAGCATTGGTTTGAATGATAAACTCCCAATTGAAATTTGGTTATTTCAAAATTGGCAAATCTAAAAAATACTGGTGTAACTCATCAAAGGAGTCCTGGGCCTCTTCATTCCATATGAATCCTTTTTTTGGATCTTTAAAAAATGAAATAAAGGCTCAGCTATTCGGGAGAAGTCCCAAATAAATCTTCTATAGTATCTGACCATCCCAAGGAATACTTAAATGTCTTGGACACTCTTCAGTACAGCCATACGCTCTATAGCTGCTATCTTCTGGGTTTGCAGCTGCAATCCACTTGAGTTGATTATGAATACCAAGTATCAACTCTTTCTTGAAGAAGTGGCACTTCCTTGGCTTGATCTTCAGGTTAGCCGCAGACAGTCTCTTAAAAACTTCTTCCAAGTGGTGCAAGTGATCAGTAAACGTTCTACTAAACACATTGATATTGACACATATACCAGGATGCATGACAACCTCAGGTTTCTTAATATCGCGTCCATGGCCCTCTGAAATGTCGCAGGCGCATTGTAAAGACCCTGGGGCATCCTCATCAGCTGTTATAGCCCCTGCACGGTAATAAGCGCGCATTTTTCTTGGTCATCTTCTGGCAAGTTGATCTGCCAGTATCCTGAGATCAGATCCATCAAGGAGAAATACTTCGCTTCTCCTAAACAATCCAACGCATCATTAATCCTTAATAGGGGATACAAATCCTTCTTCATAATTTTGTTCAGCCTCCAGTAGTCAATCACCACCCAGTTCAATCCATCCTTCTTCTTCACAATCAGAATCAGACTCGCCCAGGGACTTGACAATGGAACTAGAATCCCATGCTTCACTAGTTTGCTGATCTCATCCTCCACTACCGCTTCAGTATCTTTTGATCTTTGGATTGGTCTCATCCTTATCAGTAGATTTTCCCTGGTGTCGACCTTGTAAATTATGTCTCATGCACATCCCAAATTGTGGTCATCCTGAGTGAACACTTCCCAATATTTCTCAAATAATTTGAGCACCTCCTCCCTCTTGCCTTCTGGCAGATCAGCGAGCTGCTCCCAATCAACCAATATGTTGATGCTTTTGGATAACCCAGCCAGTAATCCCATTTCATTGAGAGACCCAAAATCGTGGAATCATCTCAATTCGTCCATCAGGATCAAATGAATAAATGCGATGATCTGATTCCTCTTGATCTTCATCGGTTTATCGCTCAAATTCGCCAGGAGAACTCGTATTTCTCCATGGCCTAGCATTATTATCCCAGGAGCCACCCATGGCTCCACTCTGAACTTCTTCCAAGGGCTTCCGACCTCCTTATACAACAGCTCAGGAATCTCCAAAGTCAACCCTGTGTCAACTATTATCTGCGATCCAGCCGGTATGGTCCTTTCTTTCTTGATCCTTAATGGAATTCCCCAGTTTTCTAGGATTTCCGCTGGCATCTCAAATCACTTCCTACCAACTAATTGATATTGAATCAGTACAATGCCATCATTGTATATCAGATTAATGAAGTTGTTTCTCTGATTCAATGGAGCTTCACCGTCCTTCTGGTATACCAATGGTAACGTCTGACCCAGGATGGTCAACATATTATCCTTAAAGTTACATTTAACTCTGTACTTCCATAGGAACTCCGTTCTGATCAGGATATCATAGTTTTGGTTCGCCAAAACTATCACTGGCGCAGATACCACCAACGACCTGAATTGTAGTGGCAGCACACTATACGCTCCACAGGAAATGGTGGTGTTCAGCCCAGCTGTTCCATATTCTCTCTTGTGTTCCAAGTCCGGCGAGATCTTCATCCTCTTCACCAGCTTGGTTGACACAATATTGATGGGCGCTCCGCTGTTAACAACGCCCTCACCCTCACTCGAATCACTTGAATATCTATATATGTACACTCAGAGTATTGTAATATAGTATTTACTGAGTGAATGGCGGCGTTATTAGCCAAATCTAGGGTGTGAATAATCTGCGCTGATAATTCAGGAAAAGATTCCTTTATCACGCCAAGGGGGATAGACAAATTGGCCTCATCTAAACAGATGTCTGATAACTCATCAGGATTCTCAGCAGTTCAAATCTTCTCCACCAATTGTTGGGCATATGAACGGGCAACTTCCTGAATTATCTGGGGGTTGATCTTCTTCGCCCTGGCTCTAGTCATGGCATTCACATCCATGTTGACCAATTGGTATAGCTGATCCTGCTCGTCATCTACAAATAGATCGCTAATGTCTATTTCTTCATTCATGATATTGGGAGGAACAGGTTTCTCCGCCGCACTAGACTGGTCCTTGTCTAGGCAGTGGGCTCTTTTCCCGAATCCTTGGCAGCTGCTGTCTCTTTGGCCTGGACACCATTAATTTGATCCCTCAGCTTTTTGCAGAGTATGGCGAAATGTCCTTTCCCACCACACTGATAGCAGACCTTCTCTTTCTTGCTTAACTGTCTGAATTCTTTGGGCTTATTTCCCGGCACAGTTCAGTTGGTAGCCTCTTTTGTTCCTTTGTTTCCCTTTGTGGGATTCAGATTTTGGACTGGATTAGACTTGAAGCTTCTATTCAGGGCATCAAACGTTGCTCCCAAAATCTTCAGGTTGTCTAACATTTGTGAGGTAGTTATCTCCATTGCGAATATGGAAGACATCATTCAATGCAAATTGCATTAAGCTGAAGGGCCGCTTGCAAAGAGATTCTACCATCAAAGTCTTCTAACACTTTCACTTCAGCCAGGATCTGCGACTCCTGGTAAAATTGATCCGCGAAGATAGCAAGAGACTCATCTTTATGAAACAGAATTCCCATAAATTATTGCTTGCGTTTTAACATGTGGGTTGGACTCCCAAACTCCTTCATTATGGCCTCCTTCGCCTTGGCATATGACCAGCCCTCCCCCTCCAGGTGGGGTAACAATAGGTTTTGACAGTCAGTGTTCAGGAAGTTCATGCCTGTTAACGCCTTTTCATTATCCCTGTATCCGTTCATAGTCATGTTGAAAAGTCGGAAAAATGCTGGAGCATTATCTTGATGGAATGTTGGCAATTTCAGCGTTGCACAAAATTCCTTCAAGTCATTTCAGGCCGTTTCTCTCAGTTCAGCTACTCAGCTAACTTGTGGAGTGACCTCAGGCGTCATCTCTGAAATGGCATTAAAAGTGGGCAGCATATTTCTTGGGGTATTCGACTTCCCAAGGATCATGCATGGACTTCTCTCTTCAGCATTGATGGCCATATCAGGCTCACAAGCACATCTGTGAGCTTTTAAGTCCTCCACTTCTTTGATAAATTTCTCGATATCTGCACCAAACTTTCTTAAATGAATGCAATCCGCTTCCCGCTCCATTCTCAGGAATAGGACCTCCCAAACAAGGTCTCCTTCTTTCTTCTTCAATGAGTTTAATTTGCCGAGTAATTTGTTCCCAAAGTTGGCTACATTTTTTACTCCTTCCTCCACCTTGGTGACTCGTTCTTCAAAGGCTGTGAACTCCCTATGGTCTGCTGAGTTTAAGGCATTCTGATTCACAGTGGCGATCTCGGTCCACAGCTTGCGCATTTCTTCTTTATATGGCATTATAAATAAATTCTTTAGTCAACTACCCCTGTAGTGAGCACCAATTTATAAAAATTTACTCTAGTGATTGATTATCAGCTGTCAACCCAGTAACCTTTTTACTGCACAGGTTCAATTTCCTCGTGCACTTTGTCACGTTGTACAGAATGTATTAATCAATAATAGTAAGGAGACTATTATCCATGGTTGAGATTGAACTATTATTAGGCCCAACGCTTTGGCCAGTACTTCCGATTAAATACTCTGTAAGTCATACTCATAGGGATTTGTTCCCTATATTCTTGTCCACCTGATATTCATTAAGATACCCTGGTGACAGTTTCCCTTGGCCCAACACACAGTCAGCATCTATCCCTGATTGTGGTTCATTTGTCTCTAGATCCCCGCTAAGATCTTTACTATTCTCTCTGAGAGTCTTCCAATTATTTCCTTTTGCAATAATATCCTTGAGATAGAATAATACAATAGATGCTGATAGTCTAAGTATAAATCAAATTGTCAATATTACTGTAGATAATAATGTTGTCAATAATAATGTTTTTTATTATAGTAAATACTAGGGATTTATATAGTAGGGGATTCAGCTGTCTAACCCTTGGTTTATACCTCTTCGATGAAACAGCAGCCATTGCCATTGAATAACCCTTCCTTGTCTCAGCAGCGATGGTCTTCCCCATCCTGGCTAGGATTCCATTGTTGGACATCCTCAAGACCTCAAATGGAAAGAGTCGGAAAATGTGTCCCTACTATTTTCCTCTCAATCCAAGGGAACCAACCATAATTGGCTAGCGACCTGCTTAGGTAATGGGACTTATTACCCATTATGGCAGGTCACTTCACCAACCAATTGATTCACTAGTTGCAGGTGGCATCACTCACCTCACAACTCACTATTAATTCCCAATCAGTTGGTGATGAAACCTGACCAATCCCATCCCAATTGGTACACCTGATAGTTAATCACTAACAGATGCCCCTATTTCGTCAGCCACTCCACCTGATGAGGTATTAGGTATCCATCCGGATCAATCCCCAATGGATACAACCAGGTGAATATCCCAAAATCCCCCAAACGTAGTTCCTCCAAAAATTGGGCCAACTGATTCCCGTTTCTTTTTGCCTTAGGAAATTTTCCCCTAGTGACACCAGGTAATCTAGAAGGCTGGGAATATGAGCAAAAATCCCAACACACCGGTGCACTGGTCAGAGCTATATGAAGCATATCAAAATCATGTTGCTGATGTTCTATCCATTCAAACATGGTGCCCTTTCTTAATAACGAAAATAGTGAGCCTAAATACAGATGAAGTTAGTGATGAAGCGCCAGTAATATCCAACCCTTCCCAAAAACACCTGTATATCCCACTTGCTCTTGGGCGGAGTCATATTTCAAATAGCTTTCACCTTGGCCAGTTGAGGTCTCAGACCTGTGGCATCAACCACAAACCCCAGATACTTCAGCTGGTCCTTAAAGAAATGGCATTTCCAAGGTTTGATCTTGATGTTGGCCTCAGTAAGCTTGAAGAATACTGCTTCTAAATGGTTGAGGTGTTCAGAGAAGGTTCAGGAGAAAACATATATGTCATCGAGGTATACAAGGATGCAAACAGCTTTAGGTCCCCAAGAATAGTGTCCATTGCCTGTTGAAATTTAGCTGTGGCATTACACAGCCCTCGAAGCATCTGGTTTGGTTGAAAAAGGCCTTTGGATGTGATTACAGTGCACTTCTCCTGCTCTTCCAGTGGCAACTCGATTTGCCAGTAGCCCATGATCAGGACCATTGCCGAAGAAAAATGAGCTCCCCCTAGCTGATCCAGAGCGTCATAAATCCATGAAAAGGGATATGAGTCCTTTTTGGTGATGTTGTTGAGCTTTTGATAATCAATTACTACTCGGTTATTACTTTCCTTCTTAATTACAATAAGAACAGGAGAAGCCCATGGACTCGCTGAAAGTTCAAGCATCCCTTGCACTAATAGCTTGTTAACCTCCTCGGTTACTACTTCTGTTGCCACCCTTGATTGGTGGATCAACCTTGACCTGATGGGAGAATTATCTCCAGTGTCCAGCCTATGAACCACCCCCCGCGTGCATCCTAAATCATGGTCATTGACAGAGAAAATCTCTTTATATTTTTGAAATAAAGCGATTGCCCAATCCTTATGTGGTTCTGAAAGCCCCTTTAACTCATTGATAAATATAACTGCCATTACATAGAGCTGTGGTCTGAAAGTTAGACCAAATCCTGAGCGACCCAAACTCATGAACCAAAAGAACTTCCACAACGGGGATTAAGCGTAAATACGCCACTATTTGGTGGCGGCGGATTTTCAGTGGTACCATTTGTAGATTTGCAAATAAAACTTTGATCTCCCCTTCCCTGGTAATAAGGTTTGGGTCCACATGAGGCTCAAACCGCGATTGCAGATACAGCCCAATAACTCCCCTGTAGAGTCCATCTGGAACTTCAATCACAAATCAGTGTTCACTATAACATGATGCCCAGATAGAATAGATATAGGTCCAGCAGCTCTGAGCGGCAGCCCTTGATATTCATAAATCTGTTGGGGAAGGGCCCAGGTTTTGACTCTAATCAATTGTACCGCACAGGGACCACTACATCACTATAAGTTAGATTTATTTTCCATATGCACTGGATCATTTGGCACTCCACTAGAAATGAAGTGAATTGGGATTCGCTGACCCAATATTTCAAAAGTCTCATCCATCATATCAATGACAGCCCCATAGTGTCGCAAGAAGGCGGTTCCAATTAACAGATTGTAGTTGCTATTTGGTAGCACTATATCTGGGGCTACCATGACAATAGACCAAACCACAACGTAAGTGCACTGTATGCTCCCTCAGAGACCGTGTTTTCCGCTCCAGCAGTTCCATATACCATCCGGTGTTCCACATCCAGTTTAAATGTCAACCTGGCCACCAATTTTGTGGAGACTATATTGATGGAGGCACAGTATTTATGATGGCACAGACTCAGGTTTTAGCTACAACCAGGTCACAGTAAGTACATTTGAAGTAAGATGCGTCTTGACTGTTTATAACATGGACATTTAAGGAGTCTCTGTTTCCAAGGAAAGATCCAATCCCCTCACCAATTTTGGGGTATTGTTTTATAATAGTGTTGATGGGAAAAGCGACGCTTACTGCTGGTAAGAAAGTTGCATCAGAGGTGGGGAATAACTTTTCAGGGGAAACTTGGTCAAAAATCTGACAAGCATATGGATCAACCTGCATCTGAGACCCCTCGCGCCATAGCTGCAGACTGCACTTGTGTTAAAACATTCACCCCCCTGACCAGCTGCTGATATATTACTGACTCATTGTGCACGAGAACTACCACTGAATTTTCTAAATTGGGTTTTGGTGGGACGTTTGGGTGTGGTATAGCGGAGGTAGAGAGTCCCATCTCAACTACGCTCTGACTTTTCCCTGGCAGTACTGTTCTGACTGTACGCTAGAGACCTGTTGATTGGGGCAACACCATGCCAGATGCCCTTGTCAACTGCATTTGAAACAGTTGACCCCATAGGGCCCACGTTCCTGATTAATGTGAAATAAGCCACGTTAAAAGTTGGTCTGGAAGTGATCAGCAGAAAATAGTTTAGGGTGATAATTGGGCCAATGACAATAGCAGGTATGGGGCGGAAGTTTAACTGCTGAGGGTAACTTAGTGAAATCAGAACTGGACAGACAAAGTTCTCCAAGTAAGATGATTCGGTAGTGGTAACATAAGGATTCCACTTTGTATTAGGCTGAGAAAAGTTGGCTGATTATGGCGCAAAAACTGAGAATTTTTAAGCAAAGGTTTACTTTCATCCAACATTAGGGTCATGACGTTATATAACTGATAGTATGGCTTCACAGCGGAAGTCATTGCAAAACACATGTAAAATTCAGATAAAATTTTAGCCCCAATTAACACGTGAGCCTCTTCTGTAAATCGCTCAGCAAATGAAGTGAGGGTCTCATTCTGCTGAAACTCAATGATCAAAAACTCAGCCTTCTGCTGTGACATTTTTGCAGATCCGCTGAACAACCGCAGCACTGTCTCTTTTATTTCTTGGTATGTAATGGAACTCAATGAAAGATAACAGACAATTTGATAGCTCTTCTGGCTTCCAAGGTAGAAATCAACAGTTTCAATCTCCGTTGCTCTGAGGCTCCTTCCATTACAATTTAAATCGCTTAAAGAACCTATGAATATTCCCTTCACGATCAAATGGAGGCAGCTTATTGCTGCAAACTTCCTGGAGCAGCTTATCTTGCTTTATAAGCACAGCGTACAATGCAAGTTTTAGCTCTGCATAGGCAACTGGCCTAGCATGCTGTGTAGATTTTTTATCAAAATAACCTGGATGCAACATAGTAAGCAACTGAGT
The DNA here is from genome assembly GCA_022478985.1 of Massospora cicadina. NCBI lineage: Eukaryota > Fungi > Entomophthoromycota > Entomophthoromycetes > Entomophthorales > Entomophthoraceae > Massospora > Massospora cicadina. The sequence continues at coordinate 72,526 of JAKSZP010005516.1, read as the reverse complement.
TTTTATCATTTTAAAATTGATCAATGGGCCCCTGTAGTGAGCTCCACTCTTAGCAAATTGGTGGAATTTTTTAAGATATGCTGTAAGGGTTTTTGCACAGGGTCAACCCACTGAGCAATTGGAATGACAATATGAAGATTGTCGGTACCTCAGAACACACTTAAAACAGTAATATAACAAAAGGGAGTAATTTCCCTGAAAACACTTCTTTTATGTAGTATAATAATCTGAGCGGATCCTTCCTAGTCCACTTACTCTCGCTCACTATTTCCTAAAATCCCTCTCCTCTCAATAGCCCATTTAGCTTATATAGCAGCTTTGGATGATACTGCTCTCATAGCATGAGCTATTCTATTCCACCAATACTCCCCAAATTCAGCTTGTTATTCTTAAGCTCTTTTTTGCCCTAATTGGAGGCAATTTAATTCATATTTGTCGAATGTTGACATCACCTTATCGCCTTATCACCTTAATTAGAGGCAATCCAATAATAACTCATTCTATTCCAATATCACCTCATCTCGAGGCACTCAGATAATCATAACTAATGTCATGTTTGGCGGATCCTTTCTAATCTGCACTAGCAATTCCCAGCTTATCGTCCAGTCATATCAGAATTTCAACAATATGAAATCTTCATTGGACTGACTTGAGACCAGAATACCTTGAAATGAAAATTCTTAATAGATGAGGAAAAGTCTTACACAATGTCAAGTGATTAATTAATCAGGAGACATTTGATGCAGTAAATTAAGATGTACCCACAAAAGGGCAAGGATCAAGAATCTGTTCAGTAATTGATCTAAATATTACCAAGTCCCATTCAATTTGGTTATTAAAAGAACTTTAATACCTATTAAAAATAAACTACAAAGAAATTTTTAGACTCTTAAATGCATCTCCTGACCAAGAGTCTCCCACCAATCTTTTCTTTTTATTTATTTCAATGTACCATTCCTTATTGAGGTATATATTATTGCATCAAAAGTATAAAACCCAATTTCAATATTAAAAAAGTTACTCCATTAGATTTTTTTCTTTTTTTCTCTTGACTTCAACATGTCCTTTTGCAAATATCAACAAAAAATGATAATATAACTGATGATACCTAAGTGTGACTTGGCACTCAAAAAAAGATAAAATACTTGTTATGAGTCTTAATTGCTCCAAGTATTGATGTAGGCTTCTAGAACACAGCATCATAGAGCAACAAAATCAGAAGCCCTGCTATGATTGACTTAACTAAACCTCCACTTGAAGCCATCAAAATGAGAATTTTACAAGGACTCAGTTTCATTTTTGGGTAAAGTAATACTTAGGGATGGCAATGCCATTTTTACAGACAAGTTGAAAGTGGTGGAGGAATGGTCTTCCCCTAAAGACAGAACACAAGTCAAAAACTTTTTAGGCATGGTGAACTTCTTACTCTGGTTTGCCAGGATCTTTCCAAGATGACTGCACCATTAACCAGACTGGCCAATCAAGTCACATTTCAATGGGGAGAAGAAGGAGCATTTTTTCAATGCAGTCAGTGCGCTGACCTTGGCTCACTTAACATGTGAGGCTGTCTCGCTTCTCAGGGGGTCTACTCCACTAAGATAAGCCATAGACAACCTTCTCTAACATCTCATTCTCTATGCACAAAACCCTCCCCTGATGCTACCCCTTGTAGCAACGATGACTTTGGTAAACTCTTCACTCCCATGGTGAAACTCTTGTAGACACCCTTAAACATATTTGTTATAACTAGCCCTCAGGACAAAACAGAAGCCAATCCAACCTCTCCCTTGGCTGTTCAACTACAAGGTATCTTTGAGAGAGAGTCTTCTTCAAAACAGAGTATATCTCAGACTGGTTTCTGTAAAGTATATTAGCTTAATTTCAGACTGGTTAGTGGCAATTAAATTACTTAACAACTTTTAGTGCAAGTATAAGGATAAACTTGAATTTCTGTGGAAAGGTAGTTTAGAGAGATAAAAAGTGAATCTTTATACTTCAAGGAAAATTAAAGATGTAAAAATGAATAGAGTATTGAAAAGTAATGAGAATAGGGTTTTCAATATTGGGATTTTTCAAGATCCTCTAGTCAGATGGCGTCTGACTGCTGCTTTAGTGGCCTCAGCCATTTGGTCCAATTCTTGTAGTCACGAGCTTGTTCTCATGGTGTTTATCCCTGAACCTGGATGTTCAGGGCCCATTCATCCCTATTCGCTTATGGGTTGTGGGCTGTTGTACTTCCTGCTGATACTGATTTATTAAAAATATTAGTTTTATCCTAATTGACTTCAGTTTTGAGTAATGGCTTTCCTGTGATGTGCCTCACATCAAATCTTCAAGTGACTCTTAAATATTGGACATACCATATTTGGCAATATTCACTTTTGAGCCTCAGATGGTCTCATCAGCATAATTTGCCGTGCTTATAAATCCAAGGATCGCTCACTTGCGCATTATTATCCTGCACATCTGTTTGGGCCAAAGTTCCAATGATTGATCCTAGATAGTGCCTGAAGTTTATGGTATTTGTACCGTTCAAAAACTCACTAGGCCTACTAAATTTGCCTTAATTTTTCTGGCCAATTTTGGGCTTAATTTTCCATTTGTGTTTGTGAACTTATTCTGAGGCAGGTAGATATACAAGCTGTGGCTTAGGCGCATCCATCTTGTCAACACTTTCTCCAAAGAAAGAATTCAATAAGAAAACCAGGAAAATGATGAAATAAATAAAACTTTTTTATTAGAAGCTATTTATTAGATAATGGTCATTAGGCCAGGCTCTAGTACTTATAATCTAGGGCATCTCCTGGCCACATTCCAGCACAAAATTTCAACATATATTTTACACCTCAGTTCAGCCTTTTGAACTGATACGAATTGTTAAGATTTCAATATGACTGGGCGATAAGTTTGGGTTCCAGCAGATCTTAAGGAGATGTGAAGCGAGTTCTGAGGGCGAGTAATAGGTTAGAGCAATGCGAAGTGAATCAATTGAATCAACTAAGGTTTGGTACTTGAGAAATTTTCGTTGAAGCCTCGATGATCAAATAAACTCTATATTGATAATGAAGAGAGATTGACTAAGTGAAATGTGTCAAATCCGTTGAAGAATACTCAGGGTCAAAGGTTGAGTGGGAAAAAGAAGGGGAAGTTTTTAGAAGAAGAAAAGAGAGGAAGAAGAAAGAAGTGAGTAGGATTGAGTAGATAGCAGTAAGCAGAGAAGGTCTGATGGATATATCAGATTAAGTAAAAGTAGCGTAGCTGGGGGCGATTGCCTCCTATTTTATATAAGTTTATTACATTTATTGGAGGGACCAACGATCTCCATATTGGTTGGGCCGTTGCTCAGTGGGTTAAACCTTGTGCAACTCGTTCAGCGGAAATAAGTCATATCCGCCAAAAGTTAACAGTGGAGCTCACTACAGGGGGCCCATTGATCAACTATTAACAACTTCATCTCTGTACCTATGGCGCAACCAGCTTGTGTTGATGGGATACTACCCCCGGTTATCAAGTTATCTCAATATGGGGAGCTGAAGCTTGCTTTGGATACCTTGTTTCAGGCGCAAAAAGTGCTTTTTCAGGAGAAAAAGAATATTACTGAGCAGCTTAACCATCCCTTCCGCCAACTGCTCCTGGTAGGTGAACATACCAACCAACTTGCCAATCTCTTGAGCAGCACGACGGAGTGGCTAGACTGTGCAGAGTATAAATTAGATAATGTTGTTAAGGAAAAGGAAATCTGCAGTGACATGCTGCCCCCTTTAACCGTGATGGTAACATACACAGGCTTTTCAAGAAGTTTGAGCTTGCCATAGAGGGGGCTTCTGATTGGCGGAAAGCTAAACTGTTGTTATCTGTGTTGAATGTTTTAAGTGCTGATCAAGTTAGATGTTCTTAAGGATAGTACTATATCTTACCAAGAGGTGAAGGAGACTGTAATTCGCCTGTTTGGGGGCAAAGCGAAAATGACTCAGCGCAAGGCAGACTTTTTAACAATATCTTTTCAAAAAGATGAGTCTTTAATACAGTTTGCGGAGTGGTTCACTAATGAGGCTCGTGTGTTGTTGGGTGTGAATGTCTTATCTAATGAGGAGGTGGGCATAGAAATGATGGCGGCCATCATGCCCTATCGCAAATTGCATAATGCTATGGTGTACACTCTTCAAGAGGATGCAGAGTTACTCAAAATCATCCATCATTTATGCCAGTTATCCATCACCTTTAGTGCTCCCAACGTGGAGCGGAAGGATCCTACATCTGCCACTAAAATTCCGCTTAATGAAGGATACCAACATTATGGGGTCAATCCGTGGGTTACTCATCGGTCACTTAACTCATGGGAAGGCCCTTTACATCCCTATTATGATCATCCCGCTTATCCTTGGGCCCATAAAAACCTGTGAATAAATCGTAAACCTAGACCTTCTGGGGTGATTCCGAGACAAGTGCCAGTCCCAAACGCTTGTTTCTCTTGTGGCCACACAGGTCATTAAGTGGTTATTTGTCAGGCCAAGTCAAAGGTCCACGCAGTATCTGTTGTCCCAAATGAACAGGGAAATAGAGTGAGCAGAGTAGAGATGGGACGCTCTGCTTCCGCTGATTCAAATGTAATTGTCCCAGATAATTATCATGAGTCACTTTGTGTCAGCCCTGGGGCACATTCTGAGGATTTACTATATCAACAGATCCCTTACCCCCCTCTGGCCTCAAGCCAGTGAGAGACCCCGATAACGCAGACATAAGTTCCGCCAAGATGCGCATAAGCCTACGCCCAGCAAATCCTTGAGCAAAATGGTACAGTTGGCAGTGAACCCTCCGCATATGTCGCAGCTTTGGAGGTGGTGGAGATGGCGATTCCTGTAAAAAAGATTGCCCAAGAGTATCCTCATGTCGGGGCCAGTATGCTCAATTTTCTGTCTAATCAAACGCCCTTGGATGTTTATGTAACGAACACCAAGGGTTTTTCTTTTTTGATATGTACATATTGTGACATATTTGTACAGAATACCAAATTTGCGCGATCATTGATACAGGTGCTCCTGTCGATATTATGTCCACCAAGCTTGTGGCTAAGCTTCCGCTGAAGCCAGGTGTTGACCACCGAGTAGTGTATGGGACTGCAGGGATGCAGAGTACTGTGTCAGAAGGCGCATATAGTTAATTGCCTTTGAGGTTTGGGTCAACCTGTGCATCTGCTCCAGCGGTGGTATTGCCTAATGACCACTATAACATTTTGATTGGTGCTGCATTTATGTGACACTTTGGGGCTGTGGTTAATATGGTTGATGAAGCCATCAGTATCCTGGGACAACGGATCCCCATCTATTTTACTTCAACGAAGTTCCAGATGACCCAATCCGCTTTGGCCAAATTAATCTCGCCTATAGTGATGGTGTGATTCCTGTAAAATATTAGCGGATGAAGCGGAAGACCCAAACACTTCCAAACCAGATTCACAAGTACAAAGGGATTCCGCTAAGAGCCGTAAATTCTTTGACTATCCCTTCTGAGTATTAGGTCGTAATTGGGACTGAGCTCGAAATTGATATAGTGGGAGGTCTGTACGGAGAGGTTGTGGGGCCCTATCAACAATTGTGGCTCAAACCTCAAGTGGCTCCTGGGTTACTGTTACCATGGAAGAAGGAAGTGAAGGTGTTGGTAGCGAATCTGCAGAAGGAGGTGATGGAGGTTCAGCGGCACCAAGTGGTGGCTTACCTGCACCTGATACCTATTGATGAGGTCCACCAGGTACATGACTTTGGTTCATGGGAAGATCTCAGCTTGCCTCTAAAAACTCCCCTCAGCGTAATGACTGTGGTTCCGCAAGAAGTGCTAACTGGTCAATTGGAGGATCAGAAGGACAGGGTGATGGATCTGTTTGAGAAGTATCTCAGCATTTTTGCAACTTATGATCATGACTTAGGTTATGCTCATGTGGTCATGCATTGGGTGGACATGGGAGACCACCCCTATCAGGTCATGACCTATCCATTGCTTGAAGGCAGCAAAAGAAGTTGTATCTGCAGAAATAGGTACATTGGTGGAACAGGGAATGTTGGAGCCGTCAAAAAATCCCTGGGCATCTCTGGTGCTAATTGTCAAAAAGAAAGATGGCTCCAATCGAGTAGTAATCAATTATAGGAAGCTTAACAGCATTACAAAAGAAGATCTATACACTCTTCTGTGAATCAATGATGCTTTAGATTGGTTAGGTGGGGCAAGTATTTCTCTGCTATGGACTTGATATTGGGGTACTGGAAGATTGAGTTGCCATCAGCGGAACAAGAAAAGTGTGCTATAATCACCTCAAAAGGATTGTTACAGCCTACACGTATGCTACAGGGTTTATGCAATGCCCCCGCTATGTTCCAGCGGGCTATGGACACTATTTTGGGTGACCTAAAGCTGTCTTGCGCTCTTGTCTACATTAACAATATCAACATGTTTTTGTGGACGTTCATGGAGCATCTTGGACACTTGGAGCAAGTGTTCCGCCGCCTTGCTGATGCTAATATCAAAATTAAGCCCTGAAAGTGCAACTTTTTTAAGGAACAATTAGATTATCTCAGCTTCGTGGTAGACTACAAAGGGCTTAGTCCTCAGCAAGCCAAGGTGGAAGCCATCCACCAGATGACTCGGCTAAGCAATAAGCAGGATATTCAGGTGTTCTTGGGGATGGTTGGTTACTACTTGCGATTAATTCCCAACTTTGGCTGTATTGGGGCTCCAATCTTTGAGCTACCTAAGAAAAATGCTGCCAACACCTGAACGGATTGGTGTCAAACCACTTTTGATGTATTATGAACCATATTGGCTAGCGCGCCTTTTTTGCAATATCCCAATCTTGAAAAAGAATTTATTGTGCAAATGGACGCTTTGCATTCTACTGTAGGGGATGTGTTATCCCAAAAAGATGATGATGGGTTGGAGCACCCCATTGCATATTGTAGCTGCAGTTTAAACGGCCCTGAACGGAATTACACTGTGACTGAGCAGGAGTTTTTAGCGGTAATCTATGCATAACATCAATTCCGGGTCTACCTCCATGAGGTGAAATTCAAAGTGGTAACATATCATGCCTCCTTGCGCTAGCTACAGAATCTGTGGGAACCTGAAGGTTGGCTCACACGATGGGCTTTGAAGCTCCAAGCATATGTTTTTGAGATCATGCAATGGCCAGGGGCGAAGCATCAGAATGCGGACTGTCTTTCCCGCTTACCCACAGTCGCCATTACAGCGGATGTGGCTGACATAATGTACAAAAAAATGATTGTGGGCAGGTATCACAATGAGCCGCTGCCCGTGATCAAAGTGTTAGATGGGCTTAGGAAGGATATCTTCTTGTGCAACGGGAAATTATATAAGCGGATTGGGGAATCGATACTGAGTTTCCCAAAACCCTCTGCCAGGCCTGCAATTTTTATGGATGCCCATAAAGCGAAAGGTCATGGAGGGTTGAAAAAGATGCTGGAGTTCTTATGACTCTGCTACTATTGGGAGTGTATGCACTACGATGTGCTTGAGATGGTTGGTTGTTTCCATCAGTGCCAAGTGGAGAAACCATTCCACTAAAAGACCACCTACCAGCTAGTCAAGCCTCAGTTTGTATGGCATACTGTTTCATTAGAAATGGTGGGGCCTTTGCTGACTGGAGCAAACTGCTCCAAATATATAATAGTAGCAATTGACCATTTGACAAGATGGGTGGAAGCAATGGCTATCACGGATTTGTGGGCTGTCACTACCGCCAAGTTTATCCTGGAGTGCGTCATACAGCACCATGGTTGTCCGCAATTTATCCTAACGGACAATGGAACATATTTCACATCACATATATTGGCCAAGTTGAACGAGCTCATGGCAATCTGCGGGGTATTAACTACCCCTTACCACCCTAAATCTATCGGTATGGTAGAACGGGTCAATGGGACCTGGTAAATATTCTATGCAAGCTTGTAAATGAGCAGCCATAAGACTGGAGCACCCTTTTATCTACCGCTGTCTTCACGTACAATATCAGCTACCACTCAGCAACTGGTAAGAGTCCATTCCAATTGCTCTATGGAAGACATCCAGCGCTACCTGCATTGCTCTACTCCTGTGTAGAGGATACCGGCGGAGTTGAGCCCCACTGCTACTTGTCTACCTTAACAAACACGCTGATTAAGCTCCAAACCGAGGCATATTCCACTAGTCTTGCCAATAAGATTAAGGATTATGCGGCTGATCAATATAGATGCAACAGTCTTCCAAAGTTTGGGGTAGGGGATTTGGTCCTGTTTCAGGACCAACATAAGATTGGAAGAAGGAACAAGCTCACCAGCATATGGAGAAGACCATTTTGAGATCATTGAGAAGACTGGGGCTGACGCCTACACCAATAAAGAACCCGCGGGTGGTCAGATAATCAACTGAGTACACATGAAGTTCCTTTGGCCCTACAAGCAATAGGCACTTATCATCTAGTAAAGGGGGGTAATGTTAAAATTTCAATATGACTGGACGATAAGTTAGGGTTCCGGCGGATCTTAAGGAGATTGAAGCGAGTTCCAAGGGATAGTAATATGTTAGAGCAATGCGAAGTGAAATAATTGAATCAAATAGGGTTTGGTACTCAAGGAAATTCCATTGAAGCCTCAATGATTGAACAAACTCTATATTGATAACAAAGAGAGATTGACTAAGTGGAATGTGTCAAATCCGTTGAAGAATACTCAGGGTCAAAGGTTGAGTGGGAAAAAGTAGGGGATGTTTTTAGAAGAAGAAAAGAGAGTAAGAAGAAAGAAGTGAGTAGGAGTAAGTAGAAAGCCTAAGCCAAGAAGGTCTGCTGGATATATCATATTAAATAAAAGTAGTGTAGCTGGGGGCGTTTGTCTCCTATTTTATATAAGTTTATTACATTTATTTGAGGGACCAACGATCTCTATATTGGTTGGGCCGTTGCTCTGTGGGTAAAACCTTGTGCAACTCGTTCAGCGGAAATAAGTAATATCCTCCAAAAGTTAACATGACTAAAACCTTTTTAGGTTTATTGGTGGTAAAATACTCTCAAAATTTTTTGGTGGATTTCAGGTACAAAAATTGCGATAAAAGCATGCAAAATTGTCCTAGGATCTTCTGGATTTCAGTTTTGTCATACTGCTGATGATATACCTTCTGTGAAATTTTGGCATTGATTGAAGTAAATGATCACCCCTAATTGGGACGTCAGCAGGCCACTACCTTAATAGCACATGGTAACCCCTTTTTGGGCGGTTCATGCAAGTGCTATCGTGCCAATTATGTGGATTGACATATGAATTTCGCATTAAGGTGGGAAATTGATTAAGTTTTTTGTTCATATGAAGTCCATGAGATTTTCAGATATTAACTTCGGGATGGTCCCAAATAATCTTGTATACAGGTAAGTTGATTGTGTTCCAGATAATTGGGACTAATTGCTGAGATTTGATGCATAGAAAATCGGCCATAATATGCAAGCGTAATTGGGCCAAGCACTCTGATAACATACTTGATCTAATTATCATTGAGATATTTGGCCCAAATTGTATGATTGCAATAGGTTTTGAGGTAAGAATATAGGTGTTAGATCAAGCATTGAAAGGGTAATTGACCCAATCTGATGTTTGTCAAAGGTTTATTATTGAGTCAAGCACCAAAATCAGACATTATTCCCTCCTGACTTGAACATAATCCCTAGAATGTCCGATTAGCCTATGTTGGTCTGTTGTCATTGGCCCAAACACCCAATGATCATGGACTTTGGTTTTCTATTTGTAACCTTTGCCCAAACGCCCAATGAGTCTGAAGTATAAATGCATGAATGCCAATTGAGTATAAAGTTATATCCTCTCCCCAACCTCAAGTGTGAACTAAAATATTAATTAGAAACAAACAATTAAAGAGTATTTTTTGTTTCTGTTTTTTTGGTTTTGGTTTTGTGTTTTTGTGTTTTTGTGGTTTTTTGTGTTTATTTTTTTAACTTTTTCTTTTTTTAATAAGCCCAATTATTAAACCTTCTTAGGAATTTTACATGGACTTGGTTGTATATATGGCTGGTCCTAATATCCTTGATGGTGTATATGAACTTAGATGTTTTCTCAATCAATATAAATGTCCCACCCAGATGTGATCTAACTTTTGCAATCAGCCCAATCTGTAGGTGTTGCAAAATAGAACCTCGTCATTAACTTCTAATCTGGCCAGTAGGTAGCGATTCTCTAAGTCCTTTTGATGTCAGGCCCTTTTCTTGGCAAAACTGTTGTCAAAGGCTTGAGCTTGTAGTTTAATTAGAGCATCCACAAGCTTCTTGACATAATGAGATGAGTGTTTTCGCCAGGATCCTCTAGGGCTGAATATAGCAGCATTGGTAGGGCTGGGTGTCTACCATAAATACTTGAAACGGAGACATTTTGGTTGATGAATGGTAGGAGATATTGTAGGCGAAGACTGCCAAACTTAGATAAGTACTCCATTTGGATGGTTTGACTGAGGTTAATTCCGGATAATGTTCACCAACATCCCTTTTGTGCGCTCAACAGTCCCATTAGTTTCAGGGTGATAGGGAGCAGAAAGCACACCTTGTACTACCATTAGTTGGTTGAGCTTGGCAAGGACATTGGCGGTAAAGTTAGTGCCATTATCAGTCAGAATAACCTGGGGACATCCATGTTTGTGGATGATGTTTTCAATTATGAACTTGGCAGTGGTTGCTGCTCCAGCTTCTCGAATGGCTTAGGCCTCAACCCATTTGGTCAAGTGGATGATGGCTATGATTATGTACTCGGCCCTCATATTGCTTGTTGGAAATGGTCCAACAACGTCGATAGATACAGTGTGCCAGGCAAAGTTGGGCCAAACAAGCTGGTAAAATGTGCTATTTTGGAACGGTTTTTCGCCTTGGCACTCTGCACAGCATTCCAGCGTTTCTTGGATGTCTAAATGCATTGACTCCCAGTAGTAGAATTGCTTTATATGCTTTTTTGTCTTCTTGAATCCGCCATGCCCTATGGCCTTATGCACTGCTATTATTAGGTCAGTTTGGGATGATGGTTTTGGGAAAATATATTTTTTGTCCTCAATGATTTTGTAAAGTGTCCTGTTTTTGATGGCGGTATTTTTGCAGATCCAATAATATTTTATGGACAGATCCAGGCTCATCTGATACTCTCCACTGATAAGTTTCATAAACAACTCATCACCGGACCAACTAAGTATTGCAATGATGGATATTCAGGATAGACAGTCAGCGTTTTGGTGTTTGGCCCCAGCTTGATGTTCGATGGTGTAGTCAAAAGATTGAAGCTTTAATGAACAGCGGGCTAATCGGCCCTTAGGTTCTCTTAAGTTATTCAACCATACTAGGGAAGCATGATCAGTAAAAACTTTGAGTGCCATTCAGGTAGACCTGAAATTGCTTGCAAGCATATATGACAGTTAAGCATTCTCATTTCATCACCGTGTAGTTCCTTTTGTGAACGTTTAAGGTCTGACTAGCAAAGGAAACTGGATGTTCTTCACCGTCTTCTCCAACTTGGGATAACACGACCCCCACTGCTGTTTGGGATGCATCAGTTTGGAAAATAAATTTGCAATCAAAGTCTGAGCATCAAAGAACAGGCGCACTTAATAGGGCCAATTGGAGTTGGTCAAATGCATCCTGGCAAGCTGGAGTCCAGTCAAATGGGACCTTATCTTTAAGCAGATAAAAAAGCGGCTCTCCAAGTTGTGCAAAGTTGGTGATCATTTGGTGATAGTACCCAATCATGCCTAGAAATAATTGAATATTGCGCTTGGATTTGGGCCATTTCATTTTGGAGATGACATCCAGCTTAGAGGGTTGGGGCCGAAGTCTCACTTTATCAATCACAAATCTGAGGTATTTCAGTTGGTCTTTGAAAAACTGACATTTTCTGGGCTTGATTTTTAAGTTTGCAGCAGCTAGCCTTTTGAAAACCTCCTCTAATTGTTCCAGGTGGTCGTCAAAAGTTCAGCCAAAAACATTGATATCATCAAGGTCCATTAGTACACGTGACAATTTTATATCTCCAAGGATTATGTCCATTTCCCTTTGGAATGTAGCCTGGGCATTACAGAGCCCTTGAGGCATTCTCGTCGGCTGGATTAGGCCCTCTTGGGTTATAATTGCACATTTCTCACACTCCTCTCTGGGAAGATCTATTTGCCAATATCCTATGATAAGCTCCATTGCTGAGAAGAACTTTGCGCCCCCTAGCTTATCCAAGGCATCATTGATTTTGTGGCAGTGGGTACAAGTCAATATTTGTGATGTTGTTTAACTTCCAATAGTCAATACCTACTCGGTTGCTTCAATCCTTCTTCTTCACTATTAAAATTAGGGCTGCCAATGGACTTATTGAGAGGGACTAGAATGCCACGATTGAATAGTTCCTCAATCTCCTTAGATACTGCTTCTTCTAATGATTTCAAGCGTCTAACTGGGCGTAATCAGATAGGTTTATGATCTCCAGCATCAATTTTGTGGGTGACACCATTAGCACATCCCTCAAAATCATCTTGTGCAAATATTTCCCTATATTTGGAGAATAACTCCTAATCTTGGCTTTTCTCAGAGTTGGTCAGGCTGCTTAAATCAGCCATTGGGAGAACATTATTTATACTGAGTTGGTTCTTATTGGGGAGCCCTAATTTGACAAAAGTTCTGAACTCATGGAATGAGTAAATTTCCGTGGTAGGGAACAGATGTAGAAAAGCGATTATTTGATGTCACCTGATAGAGATGGGCCACTTTTGCAGGTTTGCACTTATGATATGTATTTCTCCGTTGCCCAGAATGATAATACCAGGGGCAATGTTTGGTTCAAATCGAGATTTAGATCATGGTTGATATACTTCACCATAAAGTCCTTCTGGGATAATAATTGTTAGTCCCGTCTGGATGATTACTTGTTCTCCAGATGGTATAGTGATGGTCTGATTTAATTGAAGTGGAATGTCATTTGACTCATCAATTTATGTGGGTAGTGGTTTTATCTTTGCCCGTGCTTTGGAATACTCAATTAGGATGACTCCACCTTTGTAGGCCAGATTTATGAATAGACAGGTTTCTTTTCTCAACTGCCCATCCCTGTTATAAGAAGCGGGATAGCCTGTCCAATAATGGTGAGAGTATCGTCCTTATGATTGGTAACAACTCCATATCTTATTAAAATCAGTCCCGATTAGGATATCATAGTTCATATTTGGAAACAATATGGCAGGTGCTGTTATAGAAATGGATCCAAATCTAAGTGGTAGGGTACTGTAGGCATCCAACAATTTGGTTGTATGCACTCCAGCTGTTCCATATTCCTGACAGTGGGCAACATCAGGTGCAATTTCCAGTTTTTAACCAACTTTGTGCTGACTATAATTATAGGAGACCCACTATCAATGTGAGCCTGAACTCGCACCTTATTTACTGCTATGTCCACATAAGTACATTCTGAGTAGTTTTCAGAGGAATTATTGTATGAATGGTGTGATTGCTGCCTGATTCCAGGTGTGATTTCAGGCTTGAGCAAATATCTGGGAATTATCTGCTAAGGTCTTCATGGGAATGGCTACTTGAACGTTGTTAAGCTTAGGTAGGTCGGTCAAACATCTGGGTTGGAGGTCTAAACCCTGATCAGTAATCTGCTTTGTGTAGGGGATTGATACTTCATCTCAGTCTTCTTTGGTAACTTTCAAGGGTTTAGTTGCTTTTTCTGTGGCCTGAGTATTGACCAAATTTAATTCTCGGCGTCTAGGCTCAATTCTGTCGAGTCAGTTTGCACAGGGTATCAGCCACTGAGCAACCAAATCGGACAATATGAGGATTGTCAACTTCTTAATAAAACTCAATAAACTATGTATAAAGCTACCGCCCCTTATTTTGAGCTTAATTTAATATGAATTGCAGACTTATCTGCAATCATGTATCACCCATAAAAAGACCCCCCTTCAATCTTCCGTGTGACTCTTTATATCTCAGTTCCCCAAGCTGAATGCATCCTTGGCTTGGTAATCTTCTATTCTTCTTCTCTTTTTGAATTACTCTCGTTTGTATTAAATCTTAGCATAAATCCTCTCAATTCGCCGAATGGTCATTATTTTGCTCAATTAAAATTCGTATATCCCTTTTTCATAGATCTTGAGACTTGTCTTGATTTCCTTCTGATCCACCAGTATGAGTAGCGTATCATCCAGTTATATCAACTTCCCAACATTACCCCCTCCCCCTTTGACTGGAAAATATGCTCTTACTGTTTATATGCTCAGAAGAACTTCATGTGGACTCAGTTGATAATCCACCCCCAGCGGGTTCCTTAATAGTATAGACATCCATGCCGGTATTCTCAATTATCTCAAATAGGCTGGCCCAAATGTTAGAGGGCTTGTTTTTCTACCCAAATCCGTGCTGGTCGTGGAATAAAACAAGGTCCCCCACAGTGAAGAGCGGGAGTCTGCTCTGTCACTTCTGATTGGCTGCATGATTGCATATCTTCTTGGCCAAACTGGTGGAGTAGGCTTCTGTTTGCAGCTTGATCAATGTATCTGTAAGTGTCTTCAAATATCGCTGGGGATTCACACCACCAGCGTCCTCTACACACAAATAAGGCAAGGCAGAAAGAGCTGGATGTCGACCATACAGTAGTTAAAATGGCCTCTTACCAGTAGCTGAATGATAGCTGATATTATACATGAACACATCAGTAGGTAGAAGGGCACTCCATTCTGAGGGCTGATCTGTTACCAATTTGTGGATTATGTTCACTAGAATTCTGTTGACTCGCTCCACCATCCCATTTGACTCCAGATGATAGGGGTGGTTAAAATTCCGCTAATCGCCATAAACTCATTCAACTTTGGCTGATATGCAAAGTGAAGTTAGTCCATTATCTGTCAGAATGAACTTGGGCAGCCATGCCGCTGTATAACACACTCCATAATAAACTTTGTAGTGTTGACCGTTCCCAAGTCACTAATAGCCCTGGTCTCCACCCATCGGGTTAAATGATCAATGGCCACGATTATATACTTGAATCAATTGGCGCTAGTCGGCAGAGGTCCCACTAAATCAATGGAAATGGTCTGCCACACAAACTGGGGTTTAACTAGCTGGTATGTGGTTTTCTTGTAGAAAGGCTTTTCCACTTGACACTGATGGCAACAGCTAACTGTTTCCAATACACCGTAATGCATGCTTTCCCAGAAGTATTGGGGTTGCAAAAACTCCAGCGTTTTCTGCAATCATCCATGTCCTACAGCCCAATGAGCATCCATAATAATTGAGGGTCTAGCCGAAGGTTTAGGAAAATTCAGCAGCAAGTCTCCAATCCGCTTATATAGTTCTTACCCTCATATGAGGGTGTCCTCCCTGAGTCCATCTAAACCTTGATCACCTGCGGCGGTTCATCCTGGTATTTGTTCTCCACCATCTTTTCATACATTATGTCAGCTAAATCTGCTGTGATGGCGACCGTTGTCAACTGAGAAAGACAATCTGCGTTTTGATGTTTTGCTCCCAGTTGATGTAAAATCTTAAAATCATATGCTTGAAGCTTCAGAGACCAATGTGCGAGCCATCCTTCTGGTTTACGAGATCTGTAGCCAGCACAAGCAAGCGTGATCCATCACTACTTGGAATCTTACCCCATGCAAATATACAAGAAACTGTTTGTAAGCATAGATCACCGCTAAACACTCACGCTCAGTTATAGTGTAGTTTCATTTTTGACAGTTTAAGCTTTGACTACAGAATGCAACAGGATGTTCCACGCCGTCATTGTCCTTCTGGGATAATACTGCCCCTATAGCTGCAAGGGATGCGTCCGTTTGTACTATGAACAGTTTGTTGAAGTTGGGATATTGAAAAATGGGTGCACTTGCTAATGCAGTTTGCAACACATCAAAAGCATTCTGGCATTGTTCCACCCAATTGAAGTGAGCGTTTATCAATAACTCGAAAATTGGGGCCCCAATGCAGCTGAAAATGGGAATGAACCTTCAGTAATACCCAACCATTACTCAAAACACCTGAATGTCCCGCTTATTCCCTGGGCAAGTCATCTTGCTTATCATTTCCCCCTTAGCTGGCTGCGGTTTAAGCCCATTTGAATCCACGTCAAACCAGAGGTATTCCAATTTGTCTTTATATATAAATGGCACTTCTGAGGCTTAATTTGATATTAGCAGCAGCGAGGTGCTGAAACACTTGTTCTAGATGGGCCAGGTGCTCTGTAAACATCCGCAAGAACACATTGATGTCATCAAGGTAAACTAGGACGCAGGACAGCTTTGAAACAACTAAAATGGTATCCATATCACGCTGGAACGTAGCTGGGGAGCTACACAACCCTTGCAGCATGCGAGTCAGCTGGAACAACCCTCTTGAGGTGATGATCAAACATTTCTCCTGTTCCATTAATGGCAATTCGATCTAAAAGTACCCTAAGATCTGATCCATGGTGGAAAAATAGTTCGCCCCACCCAATCAGTCTAGCGCATTGTCAATCCGTGGAAGAGGGTAGGAATCCCTCTTTGTTATGTTGTTGAGTTTACAAAAGTCAATAACCACTCGATTTGAGCCATCCTTTTTTTTACAATGAGCACAGGTGATGCCCAAAGACTGTTTGACGGCTCTAGCATTCCTTTCACAATAAGTTTATCCACCTCATTGGAGACAACCTCTTCCGTCGCTTTTGAACACCTAATAGGTCACAATCAAATGGGAGGGTGATCCCCCATATCTATCGATGTACCACCCCTTGAGCACACCCCAAATCATGATCATCATGTGCAAAGATATCTCAATACTTTTCAAATAATGCCATAGCCTTATTTTGCTGTTCCGCCAATAATCCTGTAAACACTTCCCAAGGAACCATGGTCAGCATGCGAAACGATGATCTTACTGGTAGTCCAAAATCCTCCCATGATCCAAAATCATGAGTATGACAAACTTCCTCTATAGGGACTAAGTGTAGGTAAGCCACCACTTGGTGCCACTGGATCATTATTGCCTTCTTCTGTAAGTTCGCTAGCAGCACTTTCAACTCCCCATTCCCGGGTAGCAGTAACCCTGGAGCCACATGTAGTTCAAGCTGCGAGTGCTGGTGAGGCGCCATAATTTCTCCATAAAGCCCCTTAGTGACATCAATTTCAAGTTCATTCCCTACTATGCTCTGGTTTCCGGATGGTAGGCTCAAAGCGCTCATTGCCAGAAGCGGGATCCCCTTGTAATCGAATATCTGGTTGGGGAGGGTCCTGGTCCACCAACTCAGTCATTGATAGCAAACAGGAGTCGCTTTGTCACTGTACGCTAGATTGATTTGACTAGAGTGGACCGGATCCACTGGGATACCACAAGAGGAAAGATATATGGAAATCTGTTAGCTAATTTTAGTAGGAGTTTCCTCCGCCATATTTATCACAACGCCAAATTTTCTCATAAAAACTGCGCCGATTAACATACCATAGTTTTTATTTGGCAAAACCACCGTTGGAGTGGACACCTGGACTGACCCAAAATTATAAAGGAAACTCGCTATATGCTCCTTCAGACACAGTGCTGTGCGTTCCCATGGTCCCATATACTACTTGATAGTCCACATCTGGTTTCAACATAAGTTTAGCCACCAACCAGGTGGGGACTATTTTCACTGATGCTCCCATGTCTATGATAGCGCAGATTTTTGTGTTTTATACAAAAATGTCACATTAAATACATTCTGAGTAAAAAGAACCATCAGTGTTTATTACTTTTACGTTCAAGATCTTTGTGCTATTCAAAAAGGAGGTAATGCCCTTGCCGACTTGAGTATACTCACTAGTGATCTTCTCCACCAGAATATCTATGTTAACCCCTACTAAAGAGGCGACATTTGTCAAGGGATCCGCGTTGCTGGTGCTGGTCTGTTCCAGGATCTGCCACGCATATGGCTTCCACACGTCTTGGCGGAACCTGGGGATATGGGATGAACTTTTACTCTCAGAAGCAGAAGCAGGGATATCCAATGAAAGCTGCAGATATAACATATCACCCAATTGAGGTTCGAATTCTACATAAAAGGACGTTTGAGAATTGTTAGGGACAAGTAAATTGGACTCAGCGGAGGTAGAGCGTCCCATCTCTACTCTGCTTGAGCTTTTCCCTGCTTGACTTTCTCAGTTGGCAATGCATACACATGTGATTTGTTAGGGCAATTGCCCGCATAGTGCCCTCTTTGTCCGCTTTGGAAGCAAGTGTTAATAAAAGGTTCACGTATTTAGCTTGTGGCAGAAGGACCAGGGCGGAAGTTGCCAGTATGGTTCCAAGGTTGCGGATGAATTGGTGAAGCATACATGGGCCGAAAAGGAGCCACTGACTCATATGAGGGACGAATATGTTCCAATGGTTGATAACCCAGTTGCTGCAGCCTATATCCTGAAGAGGTTGGAGCAGAGACAGCAGAGATTGTTCGGGCTACATTGGGGGTGCTGATCATGATGGAGAGTCAATGCAAGGTGTTCACTATTTGAATAAGTTCGGTATCTCCATCCAACATGTGAGACATAGTGTTTTATAGTTCCTAATGTGGTTTGACAGCCACCGTCATCAATATACTGACATCCTCAGCAGATAAAATGTTGGCTCCAAGTAGGACGTGTGCTTCTGCCAAAAAACGCTCAGAAAATTTTAGCAGGGTCTCATTTTGGTGATACTGTATAGTCATAAAGTTGGCTTTCCATTGGGCCATCTTGGTAGCGCCCCCAAATAGCTGGATAACAATCGCTTTAACTACATCATAGGATACTAAGCTATATGGAAGATAGAAAGTAACATAATCAGTGCTTTCTATGTCTAGGGTGGATAATAACAGCTTTTCTTTTTGTTGATCAGTAGCCCCTTCCACAACAAATTCAAAACGCTTAAAGTACCCGTGTAGTTTCCCATCATGACTGAAAGAGGTAATTTTCTGATATAGACAAATTCGCTTTGCTCTAGGTTCCTGCCACAAAGAGCAGGCAAATTGGCTTTGGAGTGACTATGAGAACCATCCCTTTGTGCGTTATTATACAGCCATCCAGATGAACTCAGATCTGCCAAAAAGGACTCATAAAATGTGGTGTTCGTGGGGGGTCCATCATACTGACTGAGGACATTCATTTGCTGATCCCTAGCATTCTTCCCCAAAATCACCACTGACTGCCCCTTTTCCCCCGGCTCTGACATGCCCTGCAAACTGGTCATTGATCAGCTGCTCCGCTTTGACTAAATAACATGTAAACCATCCATCCTGAAATTCGATGTTGCAGCATTTCATAATTATGTCTCAACTTCGTCAGAATTCTCTCTTAACATTTAATTTTTTGTTTCACAGCTTGTAATTGCAAGAACTTCTTTGATTATGTTCTGCAGGCGGGTTTGCTACTGTCTAGCATTATCCAATTGTTGATTGGCGTCATTTAATTGGTTAACAATGAAGGCTTATTCCCATACCAATTCCTTGTTGGCCCGTTGAAGGGTATCAAGGTGCCCTTGCAAGGCCACATACTCTCTTGTCTCCCTGATTAAAAGAGTGAAAGCTCATTGGCGCTCATCCTGACTAAAAACTTCCAGTTGTTTAACCTAATGAATAAGCTGGAAATATTTTGGAGATGTTGACCAAAGGGCAAGCTCATTATCTGCTTTTCGCTGGGTATTCCACATGATACAAAGTTGGGTTAATTCCATCAATAAAGAGCCGACTTGGGCCGCCACTTGCTGTTCTGTCAGGGTCATTTTTCTTTTAGCTGGGCGATCATGGCTTCGAGAGCTTCCGCCCATTTGGTATGCTCCATCATAAAGTGCTCAGTATTATTCCCAATGTTGTTACATCCTGAATCCATTCCGCTGATAGACCATGCTGGTCCAGCAGTTCTCTTATTACTCGGGGTAATTCTAAATTTTACTGTGGTACCTGAATGTCCAATCGACGGTGGATGTCCCCAACATGCTGATCCATTTATATCAGCGCCCCTTGTACCTCTGAAAATGAATGATCAAGGCAGTTGAGCAGGAGGCAATTATCATGCTGCTGTGCTTACGCAAACTGTAATACATACTCAATTTCAATATTATGGCGTGCCAGCACTTGCAGTAGCTGGCAAATTGAAGGTTGCACATAAGTGACTAGATATTCCTCAATTCCGTGGAACAAGATGGCGAGCCAACCCTGTTGTAGTTGCATCCAAATAAGATATATACAGAGCATAGTTGTTTTCTTGGTCGCGTTGGTTATAGAATAAACTCAGGGCATTTTCCCTAGTATCATCTTCATATAAATGATACCTGCGCAACAACCACTCCATAATATTTCTTAGTTGTTGGGGAGTCACATTTGTGGTGCGTCCTTGTTGGTTGGTCATCAGCTCAGGGCAATTCTCAAATTGAAAATTAATCATAGCTTCATCATCCCCTGGTTAAGTCACAGTAAATAAAGTTGGTTCATGGTTAGGTGTCTCCCAAGCTTCTTCAGCATACTGCGCCTTGAATCTGATCAAATTACATTGGAACAAATGAGTACTCATCATTGTATCTTTTGTGTCGCAAAGCTACAGTCGCCTAGTGGCCCCTGTAGTTAGCACCACTGTTAATTCTCAGCGTCTAGGCTCGATTCTGCTGAGTCAGTTTGCACAGGGCATTAGCCGCTGAGCAACCAAATCAGACAATATGAGGATTGCCAACTTCTTAATAAAGCTTGATAGACTATGTATGGAGCTATCACCCCTTATTTCAACCTTTATTTAATTTGAATCGCAGACTTATCTGTAATTACGTATCGCCCAGAAAAAGACCCCCCTTCAATCTTCTGTGTGACTCTTTATATCATAGTTCACCAAGCCAGATGCATCCTTGGCTTAATAATCTTCTATTCTTATCCCTTTTTTGGATTACTCTCATTTGTATCGAATCTTGGCATAAATCCTCTTGATTCGCCGAATGGTCATCATTTTAATCAGTTATAATTTGTACATCCCTTTCTTATAGATCTCAAGACTCGTCTCAATCCCCCTCCAATCCGCCGGTATGAGTAGCATATCATCCAGTCATGTCAACTTCCTTACAACCATCATGACATCATTAGCCACAATATGGTGGATGTTATCTTTAGCAACATCTTCGGCCCTAAAGAGCTATCA
Organism: Massospora cicadina; assembly: GCA_022478985.1. NCBI lineage: Eukaryota > Fungi > Entomophthoromycota > Entomophthoromycetes > Entomophthorales > Entomophthoraceae > Massospora > Massospora cicadina. The sequence continues at coordinate 51,361 of JAKSZP010005516.1, read as the reverse complement.
GGGTCAGGTGGAATGGTTGAAAATCGGTGGAGTTAGAGCATTCCGCCTCTACTCCACCTGCTCTTTTCCCGCCTCATTGTCGCTGTTGATTTCTAGAGCAAAGTTGACCCCATGCTTTTTGTTGGACCGTCTGAAGCATTGTCTAGCAAAATGCCCTTGTTGACCACAATTGTGGCAAGTAATTGACCCTATTTGCTGTTTTTGCTCAATCTATTTTTCATATTTTGGAAATTTTTCCCCTGGTCAGACATTTTGTTGCTTTTTGGGCCCAAAAAGAAAGATTATTGCTGTTCTTTGGCCCTATTAGGAGTGTTGAAATTACAAGAACAGCTTCTCAAGTAATTGGTAAGTTCTTGGATTTCCAAGCTTCCATTGAATGCAGACAACATGACATTGTGAAGTCCATAGAAGGGCATAATCGCATGCTCCATTGCAATCTTGGCGTCAAACTTATCTATTGAATTAAACCCACGCAGAACTTGTGCCTCATGGAAGAATCTATTCATAAAGTCCTTAATAGTCTCATTCTGTTTAAAACAATATTAAGAAGCTCTCTTTTTTGGGTTTCTAATTTTTCAGGCCCTCCAAACTGTTTTGTTATTGTAATTTTGGCATCCATATAGGACCAATTGTTGTCCAAATAGGGCATAACGAGGTCACAGCTATGGACATCAAGTGAGTTAATCAGTGAAAATACTTTTGCATTGTCTGATGCTCCTCTCACTGGTTTGTCAAATAACTTGAGGAAAGAGTGAACATTTCCATCTTTATAAAACTTTGGTAAATTCAGTGGTTTGAAGCCATCTCGCCCTATTTCAGGTATAGGGGTTGTACTTCTTCTGGAACGTCTTGGTGTATCATCACCCATAATTAGCCTCTTTCCCGTCGGGAAGTATCTGGAGTCAGGATTGATACTAGGACTCTAGGCATATAACAGATGTTCGAAATATCAGTTTCTGCATTGGTGTCTATTTCTAATGATTTAAACTTTCATGATATTGCTCTGAACTACTGGATTCTGATGTTTAATTTGGTCCTAGGATTTTCCAAACTGTTTTTTGGCCGAATGGACAGAGCTTTTTCCTATTTCTCTTTTGTCAAGGCTGGGTGAGCATTAACCACTTGGTTTTTAGGTTGTCATGCTTTTCTTTGAATAAAGCTTGATTGAACGTTATGCTTTTAATGTCTTTGCCCACAATATCTACTTAAAATTTGCAGTTTATAATTGCATTCTGAGTTCTCAACTTTTTTAATTTCAGTGTTTCTGGCCTGCATTATCAAAACAACAGTCTAAAGTTTAAAATTTCCTCTTTGATCTGGGCATCCTCTTCAGCCCTATTTGGGATGGCTGGATTTTCTGTAAGGTCCTCAAAGTTCTTGTTGATATGATCCAGCTCTGCCTGAACATACTCTTCAAAGTCATCAACTATTGCATTTAACTCCAGGTGATTTCTTTGGCCCAAAGTGGCATGTATGGTAAGTCGTTCTGTTTGAGACAATAGGTAATCCAAATGGCTTTCCAGTTTCTGACAGCGGTTATTCATGGTTTGTACCCATTTTTGTGATAGCCCATGTGGGCCAGAATTTCTGCGAATATCTTCAGGACTCCTTCGTTCAGAAGCTCCTCAAGGGTGTTTAATCTCCCATGATCTTCGTTAGCAAGTCCCATACTATCAACAATTGCTTTTTGGACTTCAGCAAAACTGGAATTCAGCTTGTGCAGTAGGGCATTTTGAGAAGATTGTTCCTCCCCTTACACACGTTAGATTTCCGTGATTTCCAGATTTTAGTTTAGCAATTTTTGGCTGGGTATGCATAATTGAAGGTTGAACAAAGTTAACCAGGAATTCGTTAGTTGCTTGACTGTCTGTGAGAGTCTGACAAGAGATGCCATGGTTACATCACAGTACTTCATATATATCTCCATCTTGAGTGCTTGATCCTTAAGGTAGTAGAACAGGCTGAAGGAGGAATCAATTTGTGAAGTACCAATCCTAAAACCCTGATATAGGGTTTCCAGAATAGCTTTTACGCTTGAAGATGTAAGATCAATTGGGCTGGTTGTATCTGCATGAGCTCCCCCACTGTGATAAGATCCAGGGAGTAGGAGGTACCCACTTCAGAGCTTTGGCGGCTGGTATTAAAATAATCTGAGAACTCTTTGCCGCTGGTTTCCATTTCATTGTCACTTGCTCGTCTGGCCAATTATACAAATTGGTTATGGGAATCCATTTCAGGGAATGCAACTGGTTTTGAGTGAGCACCAGCTGTGGAAATCTGAGGATCGCTCGCTTGTGTATTATTATCCTGCATGTCTATTTGGGCCAAAAAAATAATTGATCCTCAATAGTGCTTGTAGTTTACGGCATTCAGACCGTTCAAAACTCACTAGGCCTACTAAATTCGCCTTGACTCTTCTGGCCAATTTTGAGCGTAATTTTCACTTTATGTTTGGGAACTTCTTCTGAGGCAGGTAGATATAAAAGCTGTGGCTAAGGCGCATCCATCTTGTCGACACTTTCTCCAAAGAAAGGATTCAATGAGTTACCAGGAAAGAGTTGAAATAAATAAAACTATTTATTAGAAGCTATTTATTAGATAATGGTCATTAGGCCAGGCTCCAGTATTTATACCTCTAGGGCATCTCATGGCCACATTCCAGCACAAAATTTCAACAGATATTTTACCACCTCAGTTTGACCCTTGAACTGATATGACTATAACCTTTTCTTAGGTTTATTGGTGGCAAAATACTCTCAAAATCAGAAGGATTTTAGTTACAAAATTGCGATAATATCTTGCAAAATTGGCCTAGCATATTCTGGATTTCAGTTTTGTCATACTGCTGATGAAATACACCTTCTGTGAAATTTTGGCATCAATTGAATTTCATGATGCACCCCTAATTGGGACGTCAGCAGGCCTCTACCTCAATAGCACTAGGTAACCCTTTTGGGCAGTTCATGCAAGTGCTATCGTGCCAATTATGTGGATTGACATATGAATTTCGCCCTAAGGTGGTAAATTAATTAAGTTTTTTGTTCGTCTGAAGTCCATGGGATTTTCAGATGATAACTTCGAGTTAGTCCCAAATGATCTTATATTCAGGTAAGTTGATTGTGCTCCCAATAATTGGGACCAATTGCCGAGATTTGATGCATAGAAAATCAGCCACAATATGCAAGCGTATTCAGGCTAAGTGCTCTGATAAAATACTTGATTGAATTGTCATTGAGATATTCAGCCCAAATTGTATGATTGCAATAGGCTTTGAGGTAAGAGATATCTGTGTTAGCTCAAGCGTTGAAAAGGTAATCAGCCCGATCTGATGGTTGTCAATAGTTTATTTTTGAGTCAACCACCAGAATTTGAAAGTGCTCATTGTAGTGTCATCAGCATAATGCAAATTATTTTGGCCCAAGGTAAATAAGGGGCAATTCTCATAGTGATTTTCAGTGATGACGTCATCTTCAAAAAGTATATCTTCTGACTTATGAGGGCGAGAATTATTTCATATGACTTCATCCCAAACTGAATGATAATTTCTTTGCCTGCCCGCATCTTTAGAAGGCCCTTGATCACCCCCATTAATGCTGGGTTGGTCACCTGTACCTCCGCCAGTTTAAAATTACTGTTGTTTATTCCACTTGCAAGGAATGACTTTTTGCTTCAGTCACGGTCTCATTTGTGACATAGGCCATTAAGAAACTCCTCTTCACCGCCTCTATCCTGGTGCACCCTGAACTGAACAAGCAATAGGTAGTGAAACTGATGCCTCAAACTTCATGATTATGGCAGTCCTCCTGCAGATGGGGGAAGACGAAGCCAATCACCCAGAAGGTTACTCTAATAGAGAGATGCCTTCAGAAAAGATGAATTAGCAATTTATGACTAAGAGCTCTTAGCCATTTTAATCCTTCTGTTGAATGGCAGCAGCAACTTATCTACTCTTGATACCCCTTCACTTTTCAATTTGGTCAAATTGCTCTGGAATTTACAAGAGTCTAAAGTGGATTAACCAACAGCAGGCCTCCTGGATCCTCAAGCTGACCCATAATTTTGAGAGCAAGTTCAAGCCAGGGATAAACAATGTGTTGCCCAACCTATTAAGCCAAGACCCAAAGCTGTCATTTTTTGGGGGATCTCGACGTCTAAAACACCATTACTATGATACTCCCAAAATGTTTGAGGAGATCAAGGAAACTAAGGGAGATCTGATGGACAATATATTCGCGGTCCAACAACACTCAATATATGGTAAAGAATTTTCAAGAAACATAGAGGAAGGGGAGGATAAAAATATATATAAGAACTACCAGAAGGAGAAAGGTCTTATTCTACATAAAGGCTGGTAAGGGCTCTTACTTAAAAAAACGGAGAAAGAAAACAATTTTTGTCATGACCACCCTCTGGCGGGCCATCCCAGGTTTGATAAAATGATAGAACTATTAATGAGTAATATTTATGGCCAAAAATAAAGATTATCGTAAGAGGAAAAATTTACATGCTTCTTCATCTTAACACAATTAAATCATTCAGGAGCAAAAGGCTAAAAACTAGACCTAAGAGGTTTGCCAAGCTACTGTGGTCATGCTTTATTGTGAACTTCATCACTGGACTTCAATAAGCAACTTAATATTAGAACCATCATGGTTGTGATGGATTTTTTTATCAAGTATGCAGAGTTTTACCCCTGTATGACCAAAATAATGGCTATGAGAGAGAATATTTTCATCAAAGAAGTATTCTCCAGACATGGGCTCCCTGAAGTAAACTCCAACAGAGAGCGCCAGTTCATCTCCTGCTTCTGGAGACACCTCCTCAAGAACCTAAAGATTGAGCCTTGTTGCTTGTCAGCGTATCATCCCAATAAGATACTCAAACTGAGAGAGTAAATAAGGTGTGCAGAATCACATCTGGTGCTACCTCACCACCCAACAATAATGCTGGTCCAACTGGCTGATACTCACCCAATTTGCATACAATAGTTTAGCCCACTTGTATATGAGGATGTCATTATACAATGCCAACCACAGTTTCACCCCAAGGATGATGGAAGGAAACCCTGAGGAACTAAATCCCACTGCCTCAAACAAGTATATGAGATGAGAAAAAACTTTAAGCTCTAAGGGCCAACTTGTATATATAGATAAATGACCAATAACGTAAGCTTAATAACCACCACTTTAAAGCCCTCACATACCAGACCGGCATTTTAATAATGATCAACACTGAAATTCCTAGTCCCTACTTGTTGCAGAAAGTTCAGTATAATTGCCATAGGTCCTTTCAGAGTTATTACACCATGGCAAACGAGGTGGCTTATTATTTAGAGATGCCAGAATGTTCCCATACACACCCATTGTTACACATGCCGCACACGAAAAATTTGAAGGCCCCATGCCAAAGAGCATAAATCCCTTTAAATCAACAACCCCTGTGTAAGTATAATATGAAGTAGAGGAAATCATGGACACAAAGACATCGATAGGCAAGAGATGGTATCTAATCAATTGGTTGGGCACCCAGTTGAAGGATCCTCCTAACTGACAGTTGAAAGCTGTGCTAACTTCCCATAGAAGGAAAGGAGTTATGGTCACAAAGGGGATATACTCTGAAGGAAGTGATGGGCAAAGCATTGCCTGACCGCCACATTGCCTTAATAGACATCTGTAGGAATACTTAATTATTGTCAAAGAATCCTAAGGGCACAGGAAATTGTAATTGGCATATTTGTGTGTTTGAGTGGTGGTTTTGTAAGGTTATGATTTATGAATGAAAGTAATATGTAAGTAATTAATAGGGAAAGAATCATGTTTTCAAATTAATAATTATTCTGATTGCAAAAGATTTTTTACAACGACTTGATAAAATAACTCGGCGTCTAAGAACTGTTATAGAAGAGACTAGTGATATTCTAATAGCCTTGGAACCCGCCTTACAGGCCCTGGACCTCATGTGGGTCAAAACAGAGCCCAAGCTTTCTCCCTTATAAAATTTTTAACATTTATCAGCTATTTTAACTTTGTCTTTTAAACTAACATAAATAAATCAAATACATGAACTTAAAAGCAAATTAAAGAATAACTGGTACTTTTATTGGAATTATCTATTGGCCAAAAATGGATTACCCCTTTAACTGGACATGGCCATTGTGGCCTTGTTTTCCTCTCCAGTTGACAGAACCTACTTCTTACCATCAACTCACGTTTACCAATCTCCAGGGTCTATTCTCTAGATGTACCAACAGCTGTTGGGCTATATATCTCTTCTATGGCGAATTATCAACTCTCTGGACATTTATAAGATCTTTGCTTCCAAGATGTTTCGTTGGCATGTGGATATAACCAACTGTCACAATGCCTTTATGTAATAAAAGTGTTATCTTATGTCATTAGCCAATTGCACAGTCACTCTATTAGTCAGAAAGTTAAGTATATAAATTAACATTGTATCTTAGGAAAGTCTTATTACCCTGATTGTAGGACATAGTACAATTTCTTCAAAAAATTGGACTACTATAGATTGCTACATGTCTGGCTGATGAATTCAAACTTTGCTTTCATTATCTTATACTTAACATATACTATAGTGCAACTATGTATTCCTAATGGCTATATCATGGGCTAAGTAATTTTACTTTAAGAGCTTGATCATTTATGGCTCTTAGAGTTTATATGTGTCATAGAGCCTGCTGATAGTAATGACTATATTAGAACTATATATGGGCTACCACCCTAATTTACATCAAGAATACCGTTGGTACATCCAACTACAATGTCTGATAGAAAGTGAGTAGGGAGAATGCCAGATTTGGCCTTGTGATCCCATAGTAGGACAACTGGCTAAAGATTAGCACCCTGAACTTTTTGATACATGAGAAAATTAAAAATCAAAATTTTGTTTAGTTAAAAAGGCAGTAGAAAATGGATTGACAGCAAAACCTGTTGGGGACTACTGCCTTTATACTTGATTGAGTATAAAGGGACTGAGAATTGGGACTACAATTCAGATGAAGAGTAATATTCAAAGGCAATCACACTGTTAAGAGACTTATTAAAAATGAATCTATAAACGCGTTTGGATCACTTCACCTAACATTAAGATTGTTGTCAACATTTCACATATACTTCTTGTGGCCTAGTCAAAACCTGGCAAGTAAACAGCCTGTTCCTAAGCGTGCCTACAGCAGGGATAGAAGGGCTGATCTTACTTCAAATCAAACGAATTTTCAGATTTCTTAAACCTGTTGTGGGTAACTTGCCATACCCTCGCCTAAGTTGGAAGGCAGGAAATGAACTTTAGGCTTCTTTTTAAGAGGCTTGATGGTGCTATTTACTAAGGAGCCTAAAAATACTTGGTTTCATTAAAAAACTTATGCAAGTTTTTATATCATTTTAGGGTGGCCAAGTTTTACTTAGGTTTTTCACAACATGAGTATCCATCCTATGGTAAGAGGCAAAGTGATTTATTAAGCTATAGTCACCAAAATGGGGATAAAAAAGGCTTAGCTTTATTAGTCTTTTTGGGGGTTTAATGTTACTTTTACAGCATAATTCCCATAAGGAGAGAACAATATAAACAATATAGGGGCGCTATATAACTGTAGCTATTCATTGAATACCACTTCTGGGTTCATGATACCTTTTTAGCATAAAACTTATAGGTTAAAAGTGTGCTGTGAATAATTTTTTTAGATGAGATTTTTTGTTATTTAAATCATTGAGCTGATTTCAGAATTTACCCTTTTGAAACAATGTCAATATAGATTCTCAAAAGATATCCAATAATGTTGTTTCATCATGTTTTTTCCATTACTTCAGCTAATTAATAATACACAGGGAACAGAGGTATTGATTCAAACCTGAGAGGATTTTCCAGTACCAACTAATGTATTGCTACTAGTCAATTTTTCATAAAAAAGTTTAATTTTTTTCTAAACCCATGATAAGGCTTGTTTGACAATTCTCCTTAAGGCTCATCTGTTAAATATTCTTCTTATTATGACTGATACCCTGTAATCTGACATCACCCCCTTTAATAATATTGACAAGGAGTACCATTATAAGAAGTGTTTACGTACGTGTTTGATAGTAACTCTAGTCTTTAGAGACATAATTGAGTATTCATCTCACCAATTATAGGCAAAAACGTATGTTCCTTCCCAGATGAAATTAAGTTTCTACTCCATGTGGCACTATGCAGTTGTTGAAGTACAGAACTAAAATTAAAAATCTCAAAAGCAATTAAATACTGGAGAGATTAATTTATTGACTGGCATTCTCTTGAGATTGTCAGCCAAATTTGTCATTGCACTGGAATAAAGTTGAAAAATTTCTGTGCTAATATTCTTAGCGCTTTTTCAAGCTTTTAAATGCTTTACTTAGCTACTTTGCGTGCTATTATGTCAGGGATATTAGGTTATCTTCTGTATAAAGCCTTTAACGGGAAATATTAATAATATGATAAAAACTTATCCAGTAAGCCATCAAAACACCCGGGAAGAAATGATCCAAGTAAAGAATTAAAAGTAGCCATTTTCTTTCTAAATTGAAACTAAAATTTTATTTGCTCGTTCTAAACTTCCAATTGTTGATAGGTTATAGGGTGCTAAAAATATTTTTGTCCTATGCTTGTTGCTAAGATTTTCACAACTCTTGAAGTGCATTTTTTACATTATTGCTAAAATACCTGTGGTCAACCATACCTAGTAGATATATACATATATAAGATGTTGCCAGAGGCTTCAGTGGTTTGAGTGTTAATGGCGATTGCTTTGGTCTACTTTGTGAAGTGGTCAATATCTATGTGGATATATTGATTTCATCCTGTTGATTCAGTAAGTGGACCTACAACATATAATTAGATGGTATAAAACAGCTGCTGAGGGGTCACTTGCAGATACTTGAAATTTGACCTCATGCGGCATTTGTTTTTGACAAGTTATTCAGACATCTAAGACTTCAACTACAGCTTTAAGTTTTCCTACCCAATAGTATTGATCCTTGATCCATTAGAAAGACTTTCTGGTTCCTCCATGTCCTAAAGTTTTGTTGGCTTTCATGATGATGGGTACCCATTTTGAAGGTCATAAATAAGTAACCAGTCAAATTCAACTTTTTTGTATAATAAACCATCAAGAACCTTAATATGTCAATAGTGTCTTTTAACATCTTCTGAACTGGTTCATATTTTGTCCTCCTGTTGGGAAGTTAATATGACTGGATGATGTGCTAACCATACAATTGATTGGAGAGAGAAACGGACAAGTCTCAAGAATAACAAAGAGAAGTATACTAATAATAATTGATTGAAATATCTACTGATTGGTGAGAATGGGAGATTATGCCAAGATTAGGATAAATGAGAGTTTCAAATCAAAAGGGAGAAACAAATAGAAGACATCAAGGTGAGTATGCATCCAGCATGGGAATTGAGATATAAAGAGTTATAGAGTGAATTGATGGGGGTTCGTTCAAAAAAGTAGGTTGTTGCAGAAAGGTCTGCGTATTAAGTAATAATATAGATCATAATAAGGGGCGATAGCTTTATGTGAAAAGTTATTAGTTTTATTAAAGAATCAGCGATCTATATATCATCTGATTTGGTTGCCCAGTGGCTAATACCCTGTGCAAACTGACTCAGCGGAATCAAGACTATATGCTATGAAATAACAGTGGTGCTCACTACAGGGGGACATTGGTCAGCTGTAAGTATTCAACGCTGTGAAAATAATGACGAGCCCTCATTCACTATGTCACCAGTCTATTGGATTCTGCACGCATCATATGGAAGAAATACAGGAGGCATCTAATAATGATCCAATATTATTCACTGTGACTGAACCGGGTAATGATGAAGTTGTGATCAATCTGCAACTGGAAAACAGCCCTGAACTGACAGCTGACCAATTATGGTGCTCCACAAATGTGACCCCTCAGCAGCTGCAAAATGTTATGGAGTGGTTGTTACAAGGGTATTGGTTATATGAAGATGAGGCAGGGTTATGCCTTGAGTCTATTTTATAACCAACGTGATCAAGAAGGTCGTTACGCCATGTACAAGTCTTATCTCAATGCAACAACAATGGGGTTAACTTGCCGCCTTGGTACTCACGGAATCAAGGAATATCTAGTCACATATGTGCAACTGTCTATTTGACAACTACTACAAGTATTAGCTCCCACAATATAGAAATTAGAGATGTGGTGCAATTCGCTTGAGCACAACAAAATGATATTCGCCTCTTGCTCAAATGCCTCAATTGCTCTTTTCAGAGGTACAAGGGGCTCTTGGGCAAGTGGACCACCGTGTTGAGAACATCAGCCACCAAATTAACATTTTGGTATCACAGTTGCATCTTGAGTTGTCTTGGGTAATTGATGAGCTGTTGGATCAGTGTGGTTTATCAACAGAATGGATTTGGGATGTCATGATGCTGGGCCACAATACTGAGCATTTTATGACGGTTTTAGCTGAATGAGTGAAAGCACTCAAAGATGTGGTAGCCTAGCTTAAAGAAAAGATATCACTAGTGGAACAGCAAGTGGTGGAACAAGTTGGCTTCATATCAGCTTAAGTAAATCAACTTTGTATGTAATGGAGTAGCCAGCAAATGACTGATAATGAGCTTAACCTGTGGTAAGCGTCCCCTGAGTACCGGTAGCTAGTCCGCCAGGTTACCCAATTGGAAGTATAGGTAAGGTTGAGCAGCGTTGAGTTTTCCCTATTCTATTCTATGAGACATGAGAGTATACTGACATACAAGAACTACTTAATACCCCTAGTCCGGCCAATTAAAGATTGATATGGGAACAAGTCACTCTCCTGACCTGAATGGATGAGGCTAAACAACATGTGGGTGATGCTAGCCGACAGCATGGCCATATACAAAGTACAATTGGAAGCGTTCTCTCACGCCTACAAGCAGTGGAACTGCAGTTTCACGAGGATAGGGATTATTGGCAGGCTCTGCAAAATCAATATGCGACACTGCAATGAGAATTACAAGATGGGCGGTGTAGATGTCATTTAATCAAAGCGGAGATGATGATCAATGAGCAATTAGTGGAGTATGCCAGAACTAGGGGGAACAGTGCAGTCAGTGGCAATTTTGGGATGAACGCTATGACTCCACTAACAAATATCCTTCAAGCGATGGAATGTATACCCCGCGCGACTCTACTTCCTTTGTGTTCATCATGCCGGATTTGAGCTCAACAGGCTGGCAAACCATTGCGCCTGGTCCTTGTTGCAGAAGTGTGAAGCAAGGCGAAGCCATGCGAGTCAAGAACTTACCTCCTTTTAGTCATTATGGATACTTACATGGGTATTTTAAGTGATTCAAATTCGCCGCAGAAGGAGTTTCTGATCAATGGAAAGCAAAACTGTTTCTTTCTGAACTTGGTGTAGACAGCACCGTTTAAGTTACTTGCTACCTCCTATTCAGCTTGGTATCCTATGAATGAAATTAAGGTGATTGTTCTTTAGCTGTTTGGGGGTGCGATCAAAATGGCCCAATGTAAAGCCAATTTTCTGACTATACAATTTCACCAAGATGAGACCATGTCTAATTTTGCTGAATGTTTCTCAGCAGAAGCACATGTACTAATTAGAGCCAACCTGGTATCCACTGAGGATCTGGGTATTGCGATGATGGCAGCCATAATACCATATTGGGAACTATCTAATGCTATGTCTCACATGTTGAATGAAGAGGCAGGACTTATTCAAATCGTAAATACTTTATGCTGATTCTCTTCCACAAACAGCGCCCCTCATATACCCTGGCAACCCTCTGCTATCCCCGCACCAAATACTCAGAGTATAAACTACAGCAGCTATGCTATCATCCACCGGAACATTTTTGTTTGTCATACAGATCTGCGAATTCTTTCCAATCAAGATATGATCTGCCAGCTCGTTCTCAACCAAGGAAACATACTGTTAATTATTGCACTGGTCCTTCAGCTGCATGTTATATATGCAAACCCTTTATAAATACTTGCTTCCAATGCAACTGGAGGGGGCATTATGCAGCAAACTGCCCTAGTAAGACACAATTGTATGCGTTACCAACTGAGGAGACCCCACAGGGAAAAGCTCAAGTGGAGTAGAGATGGGACGCTCTAACTCCGCTATGTCCAATCCACTTGTCCCTAAAGAATCCCCAGCTCCTAATTGGGAAGAATCCAAAACTTAATTGAATGAATTATTATACCAACAGCTTCCATCAGGGATCCCTGCTTCCAGGTCCAATTGTATAAATCTACCCTCAAGCTCTGTGTTTTGCCAGGAAGCGCTGAAGCCATATGCGTGGCAGATCTTGGAACAAACTGGCACAAGTATCAAGGGTCCTCCGATGACTGCTACTTCTTTGGTAGGAGTCCACAAAGCCATTCTGGTGGGAAAAATTATCAATGAGTACCCACAGATCGGCAAGATCATCTCCTCTTTCTTAAGTAACAGTAAGCCCTTGGATTTACACACAATAAACCCTGATGGTTCCTCTTACTCAGAATGTACTTATTGTGACATTTTTGTTCAAAATACAAAAATCTGGGCTATCATTGATACTGGAGTCCCTATGAACATAGTCTCTACCCAGTTGGTAACTAAGCTCCTGTCCAACAAGATCTGGATCATTGAGTAGTATACGGAACTGGGGGACGCATAGAACTGTATCTGAAGGTGCATATAGTGCATTGCACTTACAATTTGGGTCCATCCAGGCTTCCGCCCCAGCAGTGGTTCTGCCAAACAACAGTTATAACATGCTAATTGGTGCAGCATTTATGAGGAAATTTGATGTGATAAACATGGCGGAGGAGACACTTAATATTTTAGGACAACAGATTCCTGTTTATTTCAACTCTTGTGGAATCCCACCAAACTCATTACATTCTAGTCAAATCAACCTACCTACAGTGATGGAGTAATCCCTTATGCGCTATCAATGACAGAAGCGGTGGACCAGAGTCCTCCCAACAAGATCTACGAATACAAAGGGATTCCGCTTTGAGTGGCTAGTGATTGGAGCATACCTTCTGGACACCAATGCATAGTAGGAGCTGAGCTCAAAATCGATGTCCTAAAAGGGCTTTATGGTGAAATCATGGCTCCTTACCAATACTCTCAGCTTGAGCCACATATGGCTCCGGGATTTCCGCTACCTGGGAATGGAGAAGTGAAAGTGCTGCTAGTAAATTTACAAAAAGAGACCATAACAATTCAGCGGCACCAAGTGGTTGCTTACTTGCACTTTTCTCCTATAGAAGAAGTTTACTGTATTTATGATTTTGGCTCTTGGGAGGATCTCAGATTGCCAATAAGCTCTCCAATCAGTGTATTGACTGTGGTTCCATGGGAAGCACTTACTGGATTATCAACGGAACAATAAGAATAGGCTATGGCGTTATTTCAAAGGTATCAAGATATTTTCTGCATATGATGATCATGATTTGGGGTGCACTCAAGGGGTGGTACATCAGATAGATACCAGGGATCACCCTCCCATTTGGTCATGGCCTATTAGACATTCTAAAGCAATGGAGGAGGTTGTTTCTAATGAGGTGGATAAACTTATATTGCTAGGGATGCTAGAGCCGTCAAATAGTATGTGGGCATCACCGGTGCTCATAGTGAAGAAAAAAGATGGCTCAAATTGGGTGGTTATTGACTATTGCAAACTCAAATACTGTAACAAAGAAGGATTTCTACCCTCCTCCACAGATTGATGATGCGTTAGATCAATTGGGAGGAGCGTACTATTTCTTGGCCATGGATCTGATCTCAGGGTACTGGCAGATTATATTGCCATCAGTGGAACGGGATAAATGCAATATCATCATGTCAAAAGGATTATTCCAACCTACTCGCATGCCACAAGGGTTGTGCAACGCTCCAGCTATGCTCCTGCATGCCATGGATACGATTCTAGGTGATTTAAAGTTATCCTGTGTTTTAGTTTACCTTGACAATATCAACATGTTCTTGCGGACGTTTACTGAACACCTTAACCATTTGGAACAAGTGTTCCGACGCCTCGCTGCTGCTAATATCAAATTAAGCCTCAAGAGTGCCATTTCTTTAAGGAGCAATTGAAATACCTTGGGTTTGTCGTGAATTCAAAAAAGTTTAAACTGCAGCCTGCTAAAGTAGAAGTGATAAGCAAGATGACCAGCCCAGGTAGCAAGAGGGACATTCAAGTGTTCTTGGGAATGGTTGGGTATTACCACCGGTTCATTCCCAATTTCAGTTGTATTGGGGCCCCACTTTTCAAATTTCTGAAGAAAAATGCTTCTTTTGAGTGGACAGAACAATGCCAGAACGCTTTTGATGTATCGCACACTGTGTTAGAAAGCGCACCCATTTTGCAATATCCCAACTTTAACAAACAGTTCATAGTGCAAACGGATGCCTCTCTCTGCTATAGGGGCAGTATTATCTCAGAAGGACAATGATGGCGTGGAGCATCCTGTCGCCTTCTGTAGTCAAAGTTTGAACTGTCATGAACGGAACTACACCATTACTGAGTGAGAATATTTAGCGTTAATATATGCTTATAAACAGTTTCTTGTATATCTGCATGGGATACAATTCAAAGTCATATCGGACCATGCTTCCTTGCATTGGTTGCAGATTCTGCATGAGCTAGAAGGGCGACTCGCACGTTGGGTATTAAAGCTCCAAGCATATGATTTTGAGATTGTACATCGTCCTGGAGCTAAACATCAAAAATTGGATTGTCTCTCTAGGCTGCCAACAGTCGCAATAACAGCAGATTTAGCTGACATAATGTATGAGAAGATGGTGGTAAACAAATAATAGGATGAGCCACCACATGTGATCAGGGGTACTAGAAGGACTTAGGGCAGATACCTTTCTATGTGGGGGAGAACTATATAAGTGGATTGGCGACATGATGCTGAGTTTCCCTAAGCCTACAGCCCGACCTGCGATAATTATGGATGCTCATTGGGCTGTAGGTCACGGAGAATTGCATAAAACACTGGAGATGTTGTCACCCCAATACTACTGGGAGAGCATGCATTATGACATATTAGAAACGATTAGTTGTTGTCATCAGTTTCATGTGGAAAAACCTTTCCATAAGAGAACCACATACCAGCTGGTCAAAACCCGGTTTTCCTGGAATATTGTTTTATTGATGTAGTAGGACTTATGCCAACTAGTACCAATCAGTCTAAGTATATTATTGTCACCATAGATCATCTGACTCGATGGGTGGAGGCTAGGGCCATCAACAATTTGGGCGTGATCACTACTGCCAAATTCATCATGGAGTGTGTTGTACAGCAACATGGCTGCCCGCAATTCATTTTAACAGATAATGGAACCAATCTCACTTTGCACATACTGCCAAAGTTGAATGAGCTGATGGCAATCTGTGGGGTTTTGATTACCCTATATCATCCAGAATCTAATGGAATGGTGGAGCGGGTTAACAGAACGTTGGTGAACATCCTCTGTAAATTGGCAAATGATCAACCCTTGGAATGGAGCGCACTTCTACCCACGGCTGTATTTGCACACAATATTAGCTATCATTAATCCACTGGTAAGGGACCATTCCTACTGCTGTATGGTTGACATCCAGCTTTGCCTGCCTTGCTTTATTAGTGTGTAGAGGATACTGGTGGAATGGACCCCCAGTGTTATTTGAAGACCCTTACGGATACGTTGATCAAGCTACAATTAGAAGCCTATTCCACCAGTTTGGCTAAGAAGATTAGCGATCAGGCTGTGAATCTGAAGTGACGAAGTGGACTTCCGCTATACTCCATAGAAGACCATGTTTTATTCCACGATCTGCACAGTTTTGGAAGGAAAAACAATCTTTCTAACATCTGGGTTGGTACATTTGAGATAATTGAAAAGACTGGCATGGATGTTTATGCCATCAAGGAACCTGCAGGGGGTTGGATTATCAACCGAGTTCACGCAAAGTTCCTTCAAGCCTACAAACAGTGAGAGCATATTATCCAATCAAAGGGAGGGGTAATGTCAGAAAGTTAATATGAATGGATGATACGCTAACCATACAACAGATTGGAGGAGGAATCAGGACGAATTTTAAGACTAACAAAGAGAAGTATATGAATAATTGATTGAAATGTTAACCAATCAGTGAGAATGGGAGATTATGCCGAGATTAGGGTAAAAGAGAGTTTTGAATCAAAAGGGAGGAATGAATTGAATACACCATGCTGAGGATGCATCCGGCATGGGGAATCAAGATATAAAGAGTTACAGAGTGAATTGATAGTGGTTCGTTTAAAAAAGTATGTTGTTGCAGAAAGGTCTGCGTATTAAGTACAATAATAAAGATTGTAATAATGGGCAATAGCTCCTTGTGAAAAGTTATTAGTTTTATTTAAAGAATCGGCGTTCTTCACATCGTATGATTTGGTTGCCCAGTGGCTAATACCCTGTGCAAAATGACTCGGCAGAATCAAGACTATACGCCAAGAATTAACACCTCCCAAAGTCCATATTCATGAGTAGGTCATGTAATCATTCAGTTTTTTCTGTTATTTAAATAAAGAAGGGTCAGTCTGGTCAGCCCATCCATGTTTATGTGTTGAATCCCTGCCAGATGGAAGATATTTATGTCATTGTGTTGAGGTTTGAGAGATAATCAGGATAGCCTTCCAGTAGGAGCTTCTATATTCTGAAGCCACTTCAAAGATGCGTGGTCCTAAACAACTGAGAAATTCAAAATGTATAGGAAGGGTCAGAAGTGTCTCAATGTGAGTAGAGCTTCTAAGCATTCTTTCTATGCAAAACTGTAATTGCGCTCAGCTTTGGAAGCATCTTGAGGTAATAAGACACCTAGTGTTCAATGCCTTCACTATCCAGTTGTGGTAAAAGCACCTACAACTAAATTGGAGACGTCTTAAAAAAGGATGAATGGCTTCCCATAGTCCAGATGTCACAATTTTGTTCTCAGTTTAATAAATTTTATAGTTTAAAATGCACTTCCTTGTTCTACCCCACATATTAAGGTTTTTCATGTAATTAAGCAAACAAAAGTTTCGTGTTTTGAAAAAAATTTGGGATTAATTGATAGTAATATCTTATTATTCCTAAGAATAATTGTATATATTTAAGGATCTTTTGTTCATGAATAATGAAAGATACTTCAACCTTACCAAAAAGGGTCATTTTCCCACTATATGGCATGTCCTAAAATTTTCCAATTCTTTTTTTGAAGAAGGTAAAATTCACAAGCATAAGTTTTATGTTGTTTTTCTTGTACTTGTTGTAAGAACTGACTTTAGTTGGTCAAGAGAATAGTAAAGGTTTTTGTTACACTGTTATGTCAGTAAAATAAATGATCACACAGTTATAGATATAGCATGAAGTGATCCAACGCTCAATGAAATAAAATCAGCTTGTTACATTATCCCTGAGGGAGGCAGGTAGGTTAATGTATTACTTCCGTGCATATTAATGCAAACTTTTCTAGATCTTATGGTGTTAATTCCATCTGCCAAGAAGACACTAGCTAGGTTCATAAGCGAAAAGAAATTTGAGCTTGAGATTCAGGTTAGAGCATAGTCAATTTTTAATAAGGGATAGCTATTATTCTTTTTGAGGATGTTTAGCTTCCTGTAATCATTATTATTATGTGGCCATTATTTTCTTTTATGAGTAAAAATGGGAAAGACCATGGACTCTGGGGTGGAACAAGTAAGCTGGCATCCAATAGTGGTTGTAGCTTAGTTTTTTTGCATCGCTCCTCCATCCATGACCTCCTGTAAGGCTACAATCATTTTGGGATTAATTCTCCTATGTCAATGCTTATGATTCAGTTTTTCATATGACAATAATCGACATATGACATAAAGGATACATCTTGTTAATCTTCAAGAAATTATTCACGTTCTAAATTCCTATTAATTTAGTATATTGGATAAATGGACTCAAGGTATAGCGCAGATTAAACTCATTGGATGGTGGGCCCAAATTAAGCTAAGTATTAATAAAATATACCTTGCAATTATTAATTAAATAAATTTCCTTTCATAATCTACTTCGCTTCTTGACTAAATTTCTCAATTTGTCAGGTTTTCAAGTAGTAACTCGACTGGCTGCTTATAGGCTGGTTTAAAACCACCAGGTAGTACTCTTGGTTAAACATGGTGATTTCATCAACGCTAGTGATGTATATAGGAAGACTAGGGATAATTTCAGTGTTATGTTTTTAGAAAAAGTTCTTTGTTCTCCTGGTATACCTTCACCTCATTAGTAGCATAGAATGATATACCTTCTGCTGTATATACTTAATTGTGGAGCTTTTTGATTACTTCCAGAAGTAAAAAATTCTAAAGTCAAAGTCTCTTAGGGGTACTTAATAGACAAGAGTATTCCTTCTTGATATTTTTTGTATTATCCAACACATGAGGAGCTTCATAACTAAGCGAGATAAAAACCCTTTCTTTAAGTTGATAACTTCTTCATACTTGATCATAAATTGCATTCTATTAAGTTTTTTATAATGACTATTGTCCAGAGCAATCGCTGGAGCTGAAAATAATTTGAAATTTGAATTGACATGGAAGAGTAGGTACCTATTGCTTTAATTTAGTTCAGGCCTGCAGTGCTATACTCCTGGGTGTATTTAACGTCAGAAGCGGGTTTAATCTTTTTGATGAGTTGGGATGAGACAACATTGATTAGAGATTCCATGTTCAAAACAGCCGTTAATCTGACCTTCTAATCACCACTTCTACTTTGGTTATTATTCCCCTAACTTATGTTGGTAGTTCTAAAAACCTCTTTGGTGGAACGTTTCATTGAGCTTTCTCACAGTAAAGAATACTTTTCTTGTTTCTGTTAGATTGTATATGCTTGAGATGGGTCTGATCAGTAAAGAAAGATACTGGTCAGCATCATTGGCAATATCAACTAGTCTTAGAAACCAATGACTAAACTGAGATAGTTGCCATCAAAGATTTGGGCATCATAATATATTCAGCGCTTAAACAATAAAGAATGGCAATATCAGTGGCGTACATAAAATTTAATAACCTGTATCTTCGTAACCCCTTAAGATTCGTCACCTGAATAATTCTCAATGCACTTGAGGCAAGTGATTGGTAATGTATTGGTTTCAGGTATTTTATGCTGGATAACTTTACATGCACTAACAAAGTCAACCGCCCTTTTCCCTTCTCATAAAGGTCAGGGTTATTCTTATAGCGCTCATCAATGTGGTTATATAACTTATAATTGTTGCACTTGAGCTTGTTAACTTTCTTAGGTTTGGTTTTCTCCTTGGTATACACTCTTTGGTTCGTTGGAAACTTAGGGTGGTTTCTAGCTTGTTTGTAACAACCACATTGAGCTGAGATACCTTGATATCTATGTTAGAGTTGAAGCTCCGGTAGACTAAGTATAATGTGTATGGCTAAGCTGGGATTACTATGTAAACTTACATCAACGGAAGCTATGACATTAACTAACGTGAGCATCTTCAAGGTCATCAGAGTATGAGTTTAATATAGAAGAAATCTGCAAATAAGCTAGGGTTTCAGTATGGTGCAACACAACTTTCATAAAAGCCTGTTTCTTCATACTAAAGATTTATTTAAAACCAAATACATTTATAAAGCGCTTCTATCACTTATCCTCAAGTATTAAGGTTGTTCATGTGGGGTACCAAAATCTCCTAAGCTATATGGCTTAAAAAGATAAGATATCCTAAACATTTTGGTGATCAGATGCAATATCCATCATGACTTCATAGACATAGAGGAAAGATGTGATACTCCCTCCTACAGGTGTAAACTTGTCCATGTAAATTAGATTTGATGGTAGTGGCTTTTACCCCTGTTTAATCTTCTTATGCCGCATGCTGCAGATGCCCAACCCCTATGCTGTCTGTTATGGTCCACCAGCTAAAGCGGGCGCCGGACAAAAGCTTCCCCAAAGCTTCCTCAATTTCTGATATGGCTTCCTAGGCTTTTAACTGAGGTGCCATATTAGGATTTTTTATTTTTAATTATCCCTTTGTTTGGCCCATTTGCAGATAAAGATGCGTGGAGGCCCCCCTTTTTGGGTTGGACACCACTAGTGCTAAAAAGGTAGTGGCTTTTAGTTTGTTATTGCATGTACTACAGGTGCTTCAGATTCTGAGTTTTGATATGTGTGTCACTCTGCTCAACTTGTCAAGTGAGAAAGTGAATTTGATTTTTTATATGGTTAAGATAAGATGCTGCTCTATCCTTTTATTTGATAAGTCTTAGTACAACATCCAGTAATTTGATTCATCCTGCAGTAACAGCTTTAAAACTATTTACGCTCTTAACGCAGATGTCAAGAGCAATAAGTTGTTGACAATTAATGGAGCTGAAAGTTTGTAAGAAATCATCATCTTATAATACTCTAATTTTACCGATATAAGACATCCTTCATCTCTTTAAATTCAGTGCTTAAAGGAGTTTTTCCCAAATTGGCTTTACTTTTCTGTGATGGTATTCTAGCGTTACTCAGCTTCATTGAGGCGATGGTAAATCTGGTTAATGTCTTCTCTAGTAAATGATTTGCTTTTTGTATCACTCTCCAATTTGTTAATTCATTCAGCAATTGAGTGGGTAGACAACTGAGTTGCGCATGATAATAGATTCTTCTCAAAGTGAGCTACTTGGGTAAAAATTTTGAGAGACTAAATGAGCTTTAAAGATTTGGTGGGCTATAAGATCTTCATTTTGCTTTCATAGCGAGCTTTAATTTAGACTTCAGGAGCTTGATATGTTATTCCTTATTTAAATGGATTAGAGTAATGGGCTGCGTATCTCCTTGAGCTACAGCGTCTTTCCATTAAAGCTCTTAGAAAAAATCTGCAAGTAATTCTGGGTCCTTTCATAAGACTCCACAACATCCTTTCTGAGGAGTTCCATAGAATGCTATCACTTGATAGCTCCAGAATTATTGTTCCCCATTTGGTAATTTAATAAAATATAGGATAAAAACAGATTGTTGAGCTGGTGTACGTCCCCAGAACTTGGGAAGCTATCTTATATACCTGTTTGTAAGCATCTTCAACGCCCTTAAGCATTGATGTGAAGATAAATTTCCTTATTTTAGACCCCTAATAAATACACAATATGATTAAGCATAGGGTTTACAAACTGCATGATGTATTGAAATAGATTTGAAATTATATCATAAGTCTCTGGGAGAACATTAGATTCATATATCCATAAGAGTACTGTCCACAGTAGATGTCCTTTTGCAGACAGTTCTTCTTTTGGATATATGATTAATCAAAGCAAGTCTCAAAACACTTTCATGAAAATTTTGGTTAGATGTCAAGATTCTCAGAACTCTTTACTTTTTGATTCTTTAAATGCGATAAAGGGAAGATTTCCATTTAGTCATCTTCTTCACTGTTAGTGTTCTGCACACAGCAGGTTACATTATTAATAGGATTAAAGTCTATGGTGTGATACAATATATGGAGATATCATAAAGAGACGGCTGTGCCCCCTGTAGTGAGCAACGTCCTTAGATCTTCTGTAATTGAGAGACGTGATGGTGCTATTCCCATGAAGCCTGAAAGTCAATACTTGGTTTACGTCAAATAATTCCATAGTTAACATTCTATTTTATAATGGCCAAGTCTTACTTAGGTCCCACAACCAGAGTATCTGTCCTTTGGAAAGAAGCAAGGGACTTATTGAAGAAAAGTCACCAAAACGGAGGTTTGGAATATATGGCGTAATTTTATTAAGAAATAACTTAGGGGTTATTATATGTTACTTCTATCAAATAATTCCATAAGTAATGTGAAATTTATAATTCTTGGCGTAACAGTTCTCTTGACTGTAGTTAAAATTTAAAATGGGCTTATAGTTGTAAACTAGTGGGGAGGTCAATGAAAAAAGGTGGGGTAAAATATTTTTCTTAATTGATATAGAAAGTGCTATTTATAGGATGTCTGGGGACATGGTTCCTAGGGGACCTCCTTAGCCCTGTTTAATCAGGATCTTTTACAGCCTTCTGGATTGACTGCCTGGTCAATGACCTCATTGTTTCGTGCTGTGCTCATGATTGCAACGATGGGGGCTGCACCTGTCATGGTTTGGGAAGAGGAGGTGAAATTCCTGAAGGTATCTCTATCAATTTTGTTCATATTCTTTCTGATCAAAGCACTCATTAATGCCTTTAAGAACTGGTTTTTTTCAGGATGGCTCAAGAGTCAACTAATTTGAGTTTGATTTAAGAAAAGTATATTGACTCACTCATAATCTTAAATGCTGACAATGCCCCCCTCAAGGTCCTGTATGAGGGCAGTTTTTAATTTTTTAGGCCTACTTCAAATGGGCTTATTCTTCTTCTGAGATAAGTTGGAGTTTTGAGCGCCTATTGAAAGTCCAGGGAACGTCTTCTTTGCATAGATCAGTCGCTCTTCTTGTTTCCAAATGAAAAGGGGCTGAAGAGGGTGGCTGTATTCCTTGTCACCCAGGGCAACCTCGCCCACGTGGTAGATGAGCGCAGGTAACAGCCCTCCCTCTTCAGATTCCTCCCCCAATCCCCACGCTCAACTGGGCCAAACTTGTCAGCTGGATTAAGGAAATCTGCGCCAAGATCACCAAATTGAAGTTGAAGGGTCTGAGACTGATGGGATTAAAGCTGGATGATCAGAAAATGCATACCTAAAAAGGGACAAATGTCAAATTATTGGTCAGAATTTCATACAGATTTTGACTCAGTCACCAATATTATCGCCAATGCTAACTCCTTCAAAATCATCAGGGATGATCCCTGATGTGCAGAAGGTATCTTCAAAAACTATTGCTGACAGTTTATAACCCTTATCCAGCAAATTGGGAGTTGCAGCGGACATAACTCATCTGATTGAATGAACAGCCCGCGACTGGGCATGGGTGAGTTGGGCATCCTGAACATTTTTCCAACCAATTGGGACCACCCCTACGTGGGGTGGCCCTGGGGATTTTCCATTGCTCATTGGGCCAGACGCCGTCATGCCAACCAATGGAAATGCAGTTGAGCCTCAATTCAGGCATTTGAGTTTGAACTGACAGCAACTTGGCCTGCCACCAAATCCTTCAACATCAGTTCCAATTGAGATTATCTGCCCCTTTCCACGTAAAACTCGCTGGGTTAGGTGAATTTGTGGGACCTAATCCCTGCTTGGACTCATTACAATCAAACACTATTTTATCAAAGGCCTTGCACTGAGAAAATTGTTAGTTGATTTTATTCCTTATTTTTCCAATAAAAAGTCCTCTCCCCAATTTCAGTTTTTTATGTTGAAAAACAAAGTGCAATTTCCGCCAGATTTAATACCCCTCAGAGTTTATGGCTATGTTCATTTGGTATATTACTAGGTGTTTATAGTGATTATGGCTCATACGCAATTGTTGGTGAACTCCTTCCTAGCTCCATAACCTTCATACCAGAAGCTGTCCTCAGGCATTCTTGTCTGCAGTTTGGGTGCTTTGACACTCAGGCTGGAAGGCAAGTCTAATTCTAACTTTCTGTTTTCCTGAAACCTATTGCATGGAGAAAATAGACCAGATGGTGACAATATTCAAGATATAAACTCCTTGAAAATGACACTTTAAAGCTGTATTCTTCTGTCGTTTACTTGGATAATGGCTCACTGCCCTGATCCTTCTGGTCCCAAGTAGAATCTTAACTTAATAAAACAAAAAAGTATTATATACAAAAATATTTTATATTAAATTATTAGCTTGTAGTAATAAGCACTAGTATTTTATTATTATAATTTGGAGATAAATTATAGGGTTTGAGGGGGTGGAAGGCGAGTCAGTAGGGTGTATGGCTACCAACCTGAAAGTTGCGGGTTCAGTTCCCACCCTTTGCACATTGATCAGGGGTGCCAGCTGAAGGAAGCTATTGGCAGTTTGTAGTTATAATAACACGAAAACCTTACCCATGATGTAACTAGAAAAATCTGAGTCCCAATCCGGAAATGAAAAAAACTTTCTATGACAGAGTTGAACCTTCTCAGGTTTCATGTCAATACTTTCTTTCTCTATTTTGGTAATGTCTCCTGGTCATCTTTCCTCGAATAAATAAATTTTTAGGGTTTGATGTTAACCACATCTTACCATGATGCCTCTTTTCTCAGAGGCACTTAGCCAGTGAAACACAATAAATTCTTCTGAGGGACTACAATATTTAAGAATCTGGGGTAATTCACATGGCCTCAGGGTCAGTGTTAATCTGACAAACAATTACAAGAAAGCGTTTTTGACGCAACTACAAGTAGTTGAAATGGCATTCTCTCAAGCAATCTGTAGCACATATTACGCAATTCATACCACTAATTTTTAATTAAATAAATTCAAAAACTCAAGATCCAATAAAAAACTAATTATAACATAGACAAACAAAGCCTACAAGCCCGGATCATTAAATTAATTTTTATTAAGTCTAACTTAGCCAACAATGCCCCCAGACCAAGGTTATCATAGTCAAATATTACTAAGTGGAATCGCTAGGCTGCATATCCCAAGCTATGGATGTACTTGGGATATTTTTGGTTCATAATCACTTATAATTTTGATATAATCCATTAAAAATTTGCATCAGCTAATACTATTTGCCCCTATTAAATTATCTAATGATTTAGGTCCAGTCAACCATTCAACAGGTATAAGGCCAAAGAATCAACTATGTATTTGGTACAATACTTTCTCCTAATTGACATTAGCAATGGAGTACTAAGAGTTCACTTTATAAATGACCCTATAAAGTCCAGACCAAAGAAGGATAAGCTTACTCAGTTGACTCTGGGTTAATAGTAATAAAAGAGAACAAGGTCACCCAATTGAAAAATGGGTAAGGAGGGTCGGCAGACATTAAATCAGGATGCCTCCCTTTCTGTAATGGTGACTATTTCTTGCGTGGCTAGGGCTCAAAGATGAACAACTTCATCAGCTAAGGCCCTAAAGGTTAATTCTGAGTTCTCAGGCATGGAGATATTGAGCAGGGACTGAAACTACTGGGTAATTGGGGAGAATGTCCATATACAGCTATAAAGGGGGACACCTTGATAATTCAATGGTAGATTATTTGGTATTGAGATGGCGTTGGGTAAGTAATGGTTCCAGCAGGTAGGTTCAGAGGCGGCCTTCTTCCATAAAATATAAACAGGGGTTCAGTTAGCAAGTTTCACCGCCCCATTGGTTTAAGTGTTGTAAGGGTCAAGAAACTCTAATTAGTTCCAAAAAGTGAAGTTAGTTTTTAATATCTGCAGGGTAAATTAAGCCCATTGTATGAGAGTAAAGTTTTTGGGAGACCATATTGGATAAAAAATGGATTGAATCAGGAATAGGGCGTGGCTTTAGTGGTGGTAGTGGGCACGGAAATTGCTTTGATTCATTTTTTTAAATGGTTACAGCTATTAGGATATATTTATGGCCATGTAACCCGGTGGGCAGAGGGCCCACTACATCGATGCTGACAACATTAAAGGGCCCAACAGAGCCACGATTAAATCTAATAATGGGTACTTTCCCAATCCTGGGACTGACAAGTCATAAAGGCCTTTAGAACTTACTGGATGGTCTCAACCATTCAATCCCAGTAGCATTGTTTCTTCACCCTCTTTTCAGTCTTTTTCACTGCCCCATGTCACATGGTCATGTGTCCTTCTAAGATGGCATTGGTCAAGTAAGAAGGGCGGATATAAGGAAGCCCCTCTTACTGACTTTCTTATACAACATTTCCTCTTTAATTCGAGTGTCTTGTGTCATTTTTAAAGCTCATATTAGATCTCAGGAGTCTCCAACTCCAATCTCTCTGGCTGGCCAATATGATCATACAATTGGTCTTCTTCTGGGGTCAGGATATAAAGTACTGGCATTCTTGAGAGAACAGTAGCATCTTGGTGAATCGCTACTTTGTGATAGACAATAGTAAAATAGTAATTTGAAGCCTTAGGTCACATATTGCTAACCAGCTATCTGGGTCTTCACTGCTGCAGCCACTAAAGCGAGGAATGATCAGTAGTAATAGTGAAAAGGGTGTCATATAGTTAGGGCCAAAAATTCTTGAATGCCAATAAGACAGCCAAGCACTCGCACTTGGTAACACTAAAATTCTGTTTAGCCTTGCTCAGGGTCTTGCTGAAGTAAGCCACAGGGTGATCGACCTGATTTTTTTGTGCTGAGGTAGAATGGCCCCAATGGCAACATCATATCGTCACTGAATAGCAAAAAAGCGCAAATAAAAGCGCAAATGAGACAAAATAGATTTAGTAAAAAGGGCAGTT
The DNA here is from genome assembly GCA_022478985.1 of Massospora cicadina. Lineage (NCBI taxonomy): Eukaryota > Fungi > Entomophthoromycota > Entomophthoromycetes > Entomophthorales > Entomophthoraceae > Massospora > Massospora cicadina. Next base: position 25,065 of record JAKSZP010005516.1, on the reverse strand, counting down.
CTCAATGCTCTAAAAGGCTGCTTCTGTTCAAGCCACCACTTGAAAGGCACATTATTCTGTAGACGGTAGACCATAGGCTCGGCTAAGTCAGCAAACCAATGGATGAACTGATGGTTATAAACCATCATTCTCAGAAATACTTAGATTTTTAAAGCTATGAGGATGGTAAATCTTCTTATTGGCGTTGGCTCTATCTCGAATGGGCTGGATACTATTTTTCGTGACTATGTGTCCAAGGAACTTCATCTCAGATATAAAAAAAGAGCACTTTGATGGCTTAAGCTTTATTAAGGCCTTTCAAAGATGGTTGAATACTTCCCAGAAGTATTCCACATGACCGTTGAAGGTTCAATAGAAGACAGTGACATAATCAAGGTGCATGAGGACAGAGGATAGTTTCATGTCACCTAGTACTTTGTTCATAGCACGTTGAAAGGTGACAGGAGCATTGCAAAGCCCTTAAGAATTCTTGTTGGCTTAAATAGACCCTTGTTGGCTATGAGTGCACATTTGGATTGATCTTCAGGGGTGAGCTCTATATGCCAATATTTAATAGTGAGATCCATAGCAGAAAAAGATTATGGCCTGGCAAGAAAGTGGAGAAAGTCGGGGATCCTGGCAATGGACTACTGTCCTTCTTGGTAAAAGAGTTAAGCTGTTAATAGTCCATCACCACATGATGGCTGCTGTACTTCTTATGAAAAACAGGAGAGGGGAGGCCCATTGACTATGAGAAGGCACCAATAGCCTGTCTTTAACTAGTTTCCTGAGATCAACAGTCACCTGAGCCTCTTCAATTTTACTTTTCAGTATAGATGGACCAAAATGGGAGGAGCGTCTCCAGTCTTTATGTGATGCAAAACACCATTTATTTTCCTGAAATCGTAGGTAGTGGTTGAGAAGCGATCAAAGTGTTCCTCTAATAATTTCTTAAGCTGAATTTGTTGCTCACTAGTGAGTACTTGCCTAATAATTGTACTGACTTGGGCTACTGGTGGATTTTTTCTATCCAAAAAATCCTGAAAACCTTTAGAGCTAAAGATGCCATTGATCATCTCTACAGGAAGGGGGCAACCATAAGCGGCTTGAGTACTAGGCCTCGTCATCCTAGGTTTACCAGCGAGTTTAGCATTAACATTAATATAGTTACAGCATAGGAGGGATCTAAAATACTGAGATAGTTCAGGTCATCCTTGAAGAATGGTGTTGAAATTTTGGTCTACTTCAGATAGTCTTATTCTTCATCTGGGATTAAAATCAGAGTTACAAACGCCTATTGTATGAGGACAATAGACCAGATGTTGATAGTTATTAAGATATAAAATCTTTAAAAATATGAATAGAAGCTGTATCATACTGTCGTTTACTTTTACAATGGCTTCCTGCCCTGATTTCCCTGATAACAAGAAATCATCATGGAATACATAGGAAAAGTATTAACTACAAAAAGCTTATATATCAAACTACCAAAATATTATCCTGCTGAAGGATAGTTATCTATTTGTCTAGAATTAGTGAGACTTTAGAGGGTTCAATGTCAACCACACCTTTCCAGAGAAACCTCGCCTCTCGTCACCACTTAATCAGTGGATCTCAATAAAGAACTTCAGAGGGTCTACAAACTATTAGGCGTCCCACTGTAATCCAGCTCGGGCTTGTGGACAGTGTCACACCAGCACAATTACTTCAAGATAACAATTCCTTAAATGCTTTTGAAAATAGCTAATCCATCACTTCTCTCAAATGATGGTAGCACATACCAAGAAAGTATCTACCACTAAGTAGTGTTAATTTGATCAAACCTGATTGACATTAAAAACTGGTTTTGACATGACCAACAAAGCCCCTGATACCAGGGTCATCAAGTCAAATATAATTAAGTGGAACTGCTAGGCCGTGACTACTAAGTTTTGTTTGTACTTATGATACTTTTGGTCCTTGATTGATGAAAAGTAACATAAGATAATAGATTAGATGTAACATTTTATTAATTACTTAGATCATAACTATCCGATGAATTAGCTCCAGTCAACCATTTAACAGATGAGTTATCTAGGCCCAGATATCAAGAAGTTGTCTGGAGGGAATATAGATATAGATACAGGTATAAGCAATATCTTGGGACTTTAGTGGTATAGTGGTCGTCTTAGCAAAATAAATTGACATGCTTTCTTGATCATCTAGCACAGGAGGGGGCATCCATAAATGAGAACCTCTTCCATGATACTTGATCCATTCAATCCCGCTTTTACTCTCCAACAGGCAGTCTGAGCTTTTAACTCTGTTTTGAAATCACAGGAGGTTTTGAAAACAATGGGACTCGGTGTCCCAGTAGGGATAAGAGTCCCCATCATAGTGTATGATGGCTGTATATTCTCAGAGAAACTAAGTCCTTAAGAGAATGTCATAGCTCAGGTTGTCTAATGCAATGGTGGGGGTATTCAAAGAAAACTTACCAAAGCAAATGGGTAGAGAGGTATAAGCACCATTGGATTGAGTGCATTGTGGCCCAGCCATGCCGTATTCCATGTAATGGGGCAAGTCTAAGCAATTTTTGATGCGCTTCATTAAATTAAGATGAAATGAAATTCATTTAGGAACCACTTTCAATAAAGGCATTGAAAGGAATCTCTATGGATTCAAACAGCAACGCGGGTAACTAAGTCCCAAATTTGGGTGTAGAGTGATAACATAAGAGATTCATCATAAGAAGACTAAGCAATTCAGGTTCTTAATTATCAACAGGTACCAAATCATCTTTTAGTACGACAGCAATATGCTCATTATAGGCTGTTAAACATTATTTGGGTGGTACAAGGATGCTAGAATGATGTGCTTTGTCCTTCATACTAATAGCCCTTTTCAAGACTTCTCAGCAAGACTTTCCAACAACTCTTGCACCACGACTGAATCCATTGCAGTAGGAGCATTGAGGTCAAAGAATCTTCTTATTCTCAACAATGTGGACCTAAGGGATGACTAGAGAAGGTGAATGCGTAGACTTGGGATGCAAGTTAGACTTAAACTTTAATTAAAGCTTACTTTCTTCCCAGATGCAGGTTATTGGCGTAACTGTTCTCTTAACTGTTGTACAAGTCCAAAAATGGACTCAAAGATAAAAGTTAGCGGAGCGGTCTAAAACAAAAAGATAGAGAGAATATAAACTTTATTGTGTTAGAAAGCGTCAATATGTATAGGGTATTTGGGTCATGGTGTCTCAGGGACCTTCATGGCCCTATGAGATCAGGATCTTCTATCGCCTTCCAGATCAAACGCCTGGACAGCACCATCATTGTACTGCGACATCCTCATAAGTGCAATGGTGGGGTCAGCGCCTCTCATGATTAAAAAAGCAGGAAAAAGATCCCTGAAGGTGATTCCATCAATTCTCATATGCGTACTGCTTCCTGATCAAATATAGCTTTCGTGCCTTCAGGATAAGGTTCCGTTAACAATGATTCAAGAGTCAATTTGTTGAGGCTTGATTTGGATACAGGGATTTTGGATTGCTTGTCATCTAAAATCATGACAAGGCCCCCTCAAGTTCCTGTCAGTGGGGGTATAGGACCAGAGGAACTGGTAATGCACTCGATTCATCACTGTCCCCTGATTGACATTAGCAATAGAGTACTCAGAGTTCAACTTATGAATGACCCTAAAAGTTTGGATAAAGAGCGTTGAGATTAATATGTCAACCTCCAGGTCAATGGTGATAGAAGAGAACGAGGTCAACTATTTTGAAAACAGGTAAGGAGAGTTGGATAACATATCTGGATGTCTTTGTTCAAATCGTGGTGATGATGCCATGTGTGACTGAACTTTAGCTAGACAATTTAAACGTCTAAGATCCTCATGTTTAGATTGGAGTTCTCAAGAGAGGAGGCTTTGGCAAGGGCTGATTGCTACTTGGGAGCGGGGAGCACGTCCATATAGAGCTTAAAAGGGGAAAATTTTAATGACTCAATGGTAGCTTATTTTACTAGCAAAAAAGCGCTGAGAAAATATAATGGTTCCAGTAAGCAGGGTCAGAGGCATCCAAATTTTTTTAAAAAAAGCAAGGGTTCCCTTAGCACATTAATTGCCTCATTAGTGGATGGGTTGTAGAGCTTGGCGAAACTAAGGTTAGTGCCAAAAAGCAAAGTTAGTTCTTGGACTAACTGTGAGGTGAAGTTTAATCCTTTTTCTGAAACTATGAATTTGTGAGCATCAATGTTGGGTGAAAATGGATAAAAATAAGGAAGAGAGCTGTGAGTTTTGCAGCAGCAGCAGCGAAAACCAGAATCGCTTTGATTTATATGGCCAGATGGTCCACCAAAAGGAGAATGTATTTACAAACATGTAATACAGTGGGAAGAGGGCTTTGCATATCGATGCTAATGATACTGGAGTGTCCCATCAGGGTAACAACTAAGTGTTGATATCTAGTATGATTTGGTCTTGGGATTAGCAAGACATACATGCCTCCAAGACCTCTTGGATGGTCTCCACCATTTGGTCCCAGTAACACTGTGACTGCAACCATTCGTGAGTTTTCTTAACTGCTAATGTCCCTCATTAGTTGACCTCTAGGATAATGTTGGTTTGGGAAGAAGGGCGGACATAGAGGGAGCCATTTCTAGGCCCTCTTTTAGAGCAGCCCATCCTTGATTTTAGTGTCTCAGGTCATCTTTCAGAGCTCAGCTTGGATCTCAGTATTTTCCAACTCTCAACGCTCAGTCTAAACAATCAAATTGCACAGTCAGTCCTCATTGGGGTCAAAGGAGCTAGCACCAGCATCCTTGAGAGGCCGTCAGCATCTAGGTAGATCGTGCCGGTGCAATGAACAATGGTGAAATCATAGCTCTGCAGTCATAGAGGACCTTCTGGCTAAACGGCCATCCAGGTCCTTTATCTGCTGGAGTCACTAGAGTGAGGAACGATTAGTGACGATGGTAAAGTGAATACCATATAATTGGGCTGAAAATGTTTGATGGCTAGCAAGACAGACAGGATTTCCCTCTTGGTAATGCTGTAGTTTCAAGTGGCCTTAATCAGAGTCTTGATAAAATAGGCAACTGGGTGTTCAACCTGATTTTCATCATGCTGGGCCAGGATAGCCCCAACGGCAACATTGCTTGTGTCTGTGAACAACAAGAAGGGTTGGTCAAAACGTGGGTGGACTAAAATGAGTTTTAGTACATAGAGCGGTCCTCAAAGCATTAAAAAGCATGTCCTTGTTCTTGCTGCAGTTCAAAAGTAAATATCTTCTGCAGAAGGTAAAATAGAGGCTTGGCTAGGTCAGCAAACCAAGGGATAAACTGAAGATAATAGCTACCATGCCAGTAATATCTGAATATTTCTTAGGCTCTGGGGGCTTGAGATCTTTGTTATGGCGTCAATTTTTTCTGGTATGAGCTAAATACCCTCTTTAGAGACCTTGTGCTTAGAAAATTAATCTAAAAATAAACAAAGGAGCACTTCGAAGGTTTAAGCTTTATAGAAGTCTTCTAAAGCCAATTAAAAACTTCTTAAGATGCCCAACGTGTGCATTAACAGTTATTGAGAAAACAGTGATGCTGTCAAAGTAGATGAGGACACATGACAGCTTCAAGTCTCTGAGCATCCCATCTATGCGCGTTGAAAAGTGGCTGGGACGTTATGGAGACCCTGGTGCATCCTCATGGGCTCTTATAGTCTTTCATTGGCTATGAGTGCACATTTGGATTAATCTTCATGGGTGAGCTCCACTTTTCAATATCACAGCGAGGTCCATTGTGGAAATTACTGTAATCCAGAGAGCAGTTGAAGGGAATCATCAATTTGGGAAGAGGATAAGTTTTCTTCTTGGTGATGGAGTTGATCTGTCAATAGTCCAACACCATCTGGTGGCTGCCATCTTTTCTTCCAAACCAGCAGGAGAGGAGATGCCCAAGGGCTGCGCAAAAGCACTAAGAGTTCAACTTCGAGTAGTTGTCTAAGCAACACCTCTACCTGGGCTTCTTCAACCTTGCTCTTTTAGTAAGGTTGAACCAGAAGGGGTGAGCATCCCCAGTCTCTACATGATGTAGGACTCCATTCATTCTCCCAAAGTCGTAGGTTGAGGCCAAATATAGGTATGAATACTCCTCAAACAATCCTTGAACTTTGCGCTGTTAGTCTTTAGTTTGATCCTTTTTGATACTTATATCAAACAGGGCCACTGACGGGGCATCTCCAACCCAAAGTCCCTTAGGCTCCAAAAACTATGGACAATTTTTGACAGCCTCCACTAGTAGGAGGAGCACATTGGAGGTGAGACTGTTTAGTTCTACTACATTGGGCTTGTCAGCCGGGTTAGAGAACATCACTGATATAGATCCAGCATAAGCTAGATCTAGAAATCCCAGGAAGGTTAGCACCTCCTTTGAGGATGGGTTGCTTGGCCTCAGATTTCCAGCAGTTAACTGAAGGGGATTTTAACATGGACCTGGGTGTCAGCAATGACTTGGGACTTCGGAGTTATAGTGGTCACCCCTAGGTAAGTAGATGGTATGCCTTATTATCTATCAACAGCAGGGGGGCAATCATACCTGAGAGCCCCTTACATGTAATTGAGTCAATTGATTTGGCCCTCACTGTTCAGTAGGCAGGCTAAGGCCTTGACCTCACTCTTAGAGTCTTGAGAGGTTTAAAAGATCATGGGGACCCAATGCCCTAGTAGGGATAGGAATCCGTCATTGTAATGGGCTACTACTGAGTAGTCTCAGAGAGACTGAGTTCCAATATATAGGTCATAGCTAGGGTTATTCAACGTTATGGCGGGGGTATTTACAGAGAGCTTTCAAATTGAATAGGTAGTGAAGAATAGGCCCCTATAGATTGGGTACATTGAAGGACGCTGTGACATATTCTATAAAGTGTGACAATTTGGGAGAGATCTGATGCGCTTCATCAACTTGGATGATAATAAAAGTTCATGAGGGAACCACTGTCAACTATGGCGTGGACCAGAATCTTATGAACTCAAGCTGCAACGCGGGTGCCAGAATTCCAAACAGGGGAGATGGCTTGAGAAACATGGAAGAGTCATTGGAAGAAGAATAATCAATATCAATTTCTTTATTATCAACTAGTATTTTAAAATTTTCCAGGTATGTTAGCTCCAGGATCATTCGAGGTTATGGAGGACTCTTGAGTCGTGGTAGGGATATCATCATGGAGCGCCTCGACCTTCATGCTGATGGCCTTTTCACGCCTCCTTGGTAAGTTGTTTCCAGAAAGCCTTGGCGCTGTGTCTGAAACCATTGCAGTAGGTGCATTGAGGTCGATAATTCTTCTGGTTCTCAACCACATGGACTTGAGAATGGTTGGTGGGGCTCCAAAGAGGTAGCCTTGGAGTGGAGGGTGGACGCTGGGATCTCTTTAATTGCTTCCTTAATTTCCTGGATGCAGGTAAAACTGTTCATTTTTTCCATCATATTCATTTGAACATCGGTGTAGGATCCTGATGTGTAGATGACAGTGGTGATATTGTCATACAAGGTAATACGATTGGTAGTAACAATAGGTGCGCTTTGGATAGAAAAAATAGGCGAACTCTATGTGGCTCTCCCCTTTATTCAGGAGGATACCAGAGAATGCTTGTTTTTAGTTGACCAGGGTTTGATTGCAGCTGATTCTTGGAACAAAGACATACGGACCTGTAACTAGGCGTTGCATACTCTAAATGTGAGTCATGATCCCCAGGCCAGTATTGTTAATGCAGGAGTGGATATGATTCACTTTCTTCCAGTTGGTAGCTTCCTCCATGGAACTCTCATATGCATACAAGAAGGAGGTGATGCTTTCCTAGCCAGGGGTTAACCTTTCTTTAAAACAAGGTTCAAAATCAGCTACAAGAGGAGTGGAGACGATGTTAAATCCAGAGATGGGTGCAGGCTCAGAGATTTCAGTCTTCACATAATCACAAGGGACCTGCTGGTCCAACTGTCATCTTAGGCCCTGAGGTCCTTTGGGTATAATCTCAGAATTCGGTTGAGGGAGGAAAAGGAAGCCTTATGCACGATCTGCTTATTTAGGGATTTATGTCAGCGCCCTGTAGGAGAAGATGACTCTCAAGGGGGTCAAACGAGTATTGAAGCCTCAACAAGTTTTTTTGAGCTGAGAGATGTGGCTATTGGTAAGCATGGTAAAGGCGCTAAAGTTGTCCATTTCATCTGATAATGCCTCATTGGAGACCCCAGTGTCGAGGGAAGTTCATCTACTCAGAGTTTGCATCCTGTGCTACACTCTGAATTTGATTACATAAGGCGGCCAGAGCTGTCAACACATACTTTTTCAAGAGTCGTCAGGGTCTCCAGGTTAAGTACCGAGAGCCTGAGGGCATTTGAAGTCCATAGGGACCTTCAGTTCCTTATAGTCACATATGTTCTTTGGGACCTTTGAGCTCCCATGGACCTTCAAGTCCTTCACTACCAGAGGTGTAGCCACGAGATGCCAGCTCCCAATAGTATTGTTGCAGGGTCCATACTAGATCTTCAACTTGGTGGAGGCGCTGGTTCCAAGAAACATCAAGGAGTTATATTCTGACGCAGCTGGTCCTTGATGTAGCCTAAGATCCCATTATCCAATACCACAATTTGGCCTTGGTCTTTATTGATTAATCGTCTGTTATTGATAATGTACTTACAGTTTTTATGGGGTAAAAGAGGAGGCCGAATTTTTAAAAATCAACGACTGGGCTTGTAAGGTTTGGGTAATTCCCAGTTGTTGAAAGACTTTATGATGGTGCAACTCAACTTACTATAGGAGGTGATTAATAACTTGGTGAAAAAGGTTTGAAGTTAGCATTCAGTTCACAGAAAGAGCTCTCCCTCTGGGGGTTGGGCTGAGGTATAAAGGTCCTGCATGCGAGGGCACAGAAGAGGCGTGAAAGCAGCTGGAGAAGGCACCCATAGAGTAAATGCATATATTAACTGTTAGACAACGTTGGTAAGGTTCTTGTACTGAAGTTGTTACAGATTTCATCAACTGAAGGCAGGGATAACTAGAACGTAGCCAAATATTCTAGATTCTCAGGCTGCATGGGTGGCACTTCATACCGCGAGGTTTTAATCCGTCAAGCAACGCTTATTCACCGATCAAAAGACTGATCTTCGTGACTGCTAATACTCTCCATTATTTGTGATAGACATTTTCATTTAGGACAGCTTGGATACACTGCAGTGAGCACCACTTCTTTTGGCGTAACAGTTCTCTTGACTGTCTCTAGAAAAAGAGCTAAAAGCTGAAAAGTTGTGGAGAGGTCTAAAAACGAAAAATGGAGAGAATATATACTTATCTATTGCGTTAGAAAGCGTTGATATACATAGGGCGCATAAGGACATGGTGTGTTACCTTTTGATGGATACTACTTATACCCGCTGAACGAGATGCACAGGGTTTAGCCCACTGAGCAATGGCCAAACGATATGGAGATCGTTAGTCCCTCAAATAAACGTAATAAACTTATATAAAATATAAGGCAATCGTCTCAGTTTTGCTACTTTTATTTTATACGATCTAACCGCAGACTCTCTTGCTTACGCTCTCTTCTTACTCCTGTTCACTTTTTCCTTATTCCTCTTCTTCTTCTTCTTCTAAAACCTCCCTACTTCTCTCTCTCGCTCAACACTTAACCCTTGGTATTCCTCAAAGGATTTGACACATTTTTCTTAGTCAATCTTGATTTGCTATCAATGTAGAATTCGTTTGATCATTGAGGCTTCAACGAAATTTCCTCAATTACCAAATCCTAATAAAACCAATCGATTCACCTTGCATTGTTCTAGCCTAGTACTCGCCTTTGGAGCTCGCTTTGCCTATAATTTAAAATTCACCAGAACACTAGCTTATCACCCAGTCATATTGAAATCTTGACATTACCCCCCTTGACTGGATGATAAGCGCCTATTGCTTGTGGGACCAAAGGAACTTCGCGCAAACTAAGTTGATTATCTAACCACCTACGGGTTTCTTAATGGTGTAGGCATCAACTCCGGTCTTCTCAATGATCTCAAATGGTCCGCTCCATATGCTGGCCAGCTTGTTCCTTCTTCCAATCCCATGTTGGTCGTGAAACAGGACCAAATCCCCTACCCCAAACTGTGGAAGACTGTTGCATCTACATTGATCAGCCGCATAATCCTAAATCTTATTGGCAAGACTAGTGGAATATGCCTCGGTTTGGAGCTTAATCAGCGTGTTTGTTAAGGTAGACAAATAGCAGTGGGGCTCAACTCCGCCAGTATCCTCTACACAGAAGTAGATCAATGCAGGTAGCGCTGGATGTCTTCCATAGAGCAATTGGAATGGACTCTTACAAGTTGCTGAGTGGTAGCTGATATTGTACGTGAAGACAGCGGTAGATAAAAGGGTGCTCCAGTCTTATGGCTGCTCATTTACAAGCTTGCATAGAATATTTACCAGGTCCCATTGACCCGTTCTACCATACCGTTAGATTTAGGGGTGGTAGGGGTTAGTTAATACCCCGCAGATTGCCATGAGCTCGTTCAACTTGGCCAATATATGTGATGTGAAATATGTTCCATTGTCCGTTAGGATAAATTGCGGACAACCATGGTGCTGTATGACGCACTCCAGGATAAACTTGGCGGTAGTGACAGCCCACAAATCCGTGATAGCCCTTGCTTCTACCCATCTTGTCAAATGGTCAATTGCTACTATTATATATTTGGAGCAGTTTGCTCCAGTCAGCATCGGCCCCACCACGTCTAATGAAACTGTATGCCATGCGACTGAGGCTTGACTATCCGGTAGGTGGTCTTCCAGTGGAATGGTTTCTCCACTTGACACTGATGGCAACAACCTACCATCTCAAGCACATCATAGTGCATACTCTCCCAATAGTAGCGGGGTCATAAGAACTACAGCATCTTTTTCAACCCTCCATGACCTACCGCTTTATGGGCATCCATAACTATTGCAGGCCGGGCAGAGGGTTTTGGGAAACTCAGCGTCAATTCCCCAATCCGCTTATATAATTTCCCGTTGCACAAGAAGATATCCTTCCTAAGCCCATCTAACACTTTGATCACGGGCAGCGGCTCATTGTGATACCTGCCCACAATCATTTTTTTGTACATTATGTCAGCCACATCCGCTGTAATGGCGACTGTGGGTAAGCGGGAAAGACAGTCCGCATTCTGATGCTTCGCCCCTGGCCATTGCATGATCTCAAAATCATACGCTTGGAGCTTCAAAGCCCATTGCGTGAGCCACCCTTCAGGTTCCCGCAGATTCTGTAGCCAGCGCAAGGAGGCATGACCAATACCACTTTGAATTTCACCCCGTGGAGGCAGACCCAGAATTGTTTATATGCATGGATTACCGCTAAACACTCCCACTCGGTCACAGTGTAATTCCAAACAGGGTCAGTTAAGCTGAGGCTGCAATATGTAATGGGGTGCTCCACACCTTCATCATCTTATTGGGATAGCACAGCCCCTACAGTGGAAAGCAAAATCATCCATTTGCACATTAATATTTTTCAAAATTTGGGGTACTGCAAAACAGGCGCACTAGCCAAAGCGGTTTGTAACACATCAAAAGCGGTTTGACACTGATCTGTCCAGTGAAAGGCAGCGTTTTTCTTAAGTAGCTTAAAGACTGAGCCCCAAATCAGCTGAAGCTGGGAATGAACCGCCGGTAGTAACCAACCATCACCAAGAACACCTGTATACCACTTATTGCTTGGCCAAGACATCTTGCAGATGGCTTCCACCTTGGCCGGCTGAGGACTAAGCCCTTTGAAGTCTACCACAAAGTCGAGGTATTCCAACTGTTCCCTAAAAAAGTGGCACTTTCAGGGCTTAATCTCGATATTAGCATCAGCCAGGTGGCGGAATACTTGCTCCAGGTTCCAAGGTGCTCTGTGAACATCCTCAAAAACATATTGATAAGGTCAAGGTAGACAAGAATGCAAGACAGCTTTAGGTCACCCAAAATAGTGTCCATAGCGCGCTGGAACGTAGCGGGGGCATTGCACAAACCCTGTGTCATACATGTAGGCTGTAACAGTCCTTTTGAGGTGATGATTGCGCACTTTTCATGTTCCACCGCTGGCAACTCAATCTTCCAGTACCCCAAATCAAGTCAATAGCAGAGAAATACTTGGCCCCACCTAACCAATCTAAAGCATCATCAATTCACAGAAGAGGGTATGAATCTTTTTTGTAATCTGTTAAGATTCCAATAATTGATTACTACTTAACTTGAGCCATAATTCTGTTTGACAATTAGCACTGGAGATGCCCAAGGACTCTTTGACGGCTCCAACATTCCTGTTCCACCGATGTATTTATTATGCAGAAACAACTTCTTCCGCCATCCTCAAGCATTGGATAGGTTGTGACCTGATAGGGGTGTGGTCTCCCATGTCCACCCACTGCTCAACCCTACTAGCATATCACAAGCCGTGATCATCAGTTGCAAAAATGCTGTGATACTTTTTAAACAGATCCATCACCCTGTCCATCTGATCCTCCAATAGATCAGTTGGCGCCTCACGCAGAACAACCATCGTTATGCTGAAGGTGTTATGTCAAGGCAAGCCAAGATCTTCCCAAGAACCAAAGTTGTGTACCTGGTGGACCTCATAAATAGGGATCAGGTGCAGGTAAGCCACCACTTGGTGCCGTTGAACCTTCATCACCCCCTTCTGCAGATTCGCTACCAACACCTTCACTTCCCCCTGCTCTGGTAACAGAAACCCGGGAGCCACATGATGTTCAAGACACAATTGTTGATAGGGCCCCATGACCTCTCCGTACAGACATCCCAGTATATCAATTTTGAGCTCTGTCCCAATTATGACCTGGTGCCAAGAAGGGATAGTCAATGCATGCGCAGCTCATAGCGGAATATCTTTGTTCTCATAAATCTGGTTTGGAAGCATTCAGATCTTTCATTTCATCATCCAATATTTCACAGTAATCACAACATCGCTATAGGCAAGGTTAATTTAACCAGAGCGGATGGGGTCAAATGGGACTCCACTGGAAGTAAATAGATGGAGATCCGTTGTCCCAGGATACTGATGGTTTCATCTGCCATATTAACCACAGCCCCAAAGTGCCACAAAAATGCAGCACCGATCAACATGTCATAGTGGTCATTAGCCAACACCACCGCTGAAGTGGATGCACTGGCTGACCTGAACCTCAAAGGCAATGATCTATATGCTCTTTCTGACACAGTACTCTGAGCCCCTGAAGTCCCATACACTACTCAGTGGTCCTCATCTGGCTTTAGTGGAAGCTTAGCCACTAGCTTGGCGGATAATATATTGACAGGAGCGCCTGTATCAATGATTGCCCGAATTTTGGTATAAGGTACAAATATGTCACAATATGTGCATTCCAAAAAAGAAGAACCCTTGGTGTTCTTTACATAAACATCCAAGGGCGTTTGATTATCCAGAAAAGTGAGCATAATGGCCCAGACATGAGGATACTTATGGGAAAGTTCTACTACAGGAATCGCCACTTCCACCCCCTTCAAAGCGGTGACATATGCAGAGGGTTCACCGTCAACTGTACCATTCCGCTCAAGGATTTTCCAGGCGTACAGCTTATGCACATCTAGGCGGAACTACATGTCTGCATTATTGGGGTATCTTCACCAGCTGGAGGCCAAGAGATGGTAAGAAGTCTGTTGATATAGTAAATCCTCAGAGTGTGCCCCAGGCCCAACACAAAGTGACTCATGATAAACATCAGGGACAATTACATGTGAATCAGCGGAAGCAGAGCATCCCATCTCCACTCCGCTCACCCTTTTCCTGTTCATTTGGGATAACGGATACTGCGTTGACCTTTGGTTTGGACTGACAACTAACCGCATAATGGCCTATCTAACCAAATGAGAAACAAGCATTTGGAACTAGCACTCGTCTCTGAATCACCCCTGAAGGTCTAGGTCTATGATTAAACCACAGGTTATTATGGGCCTGAGGATAAGCGTGTTGATCATAATAGGGACGGAAAGGACCCGCCCATGAGTAAAGTGACCAAGGAGAAACTCACAGATTGCCCCCATACTGTTGGGACTTTTCATTTAGCGGAATTTTATTAACAGATGCAGGATCCTTCTCCTCCACATTGGGGGCACTGAAGGTGACGGATAGACAGCGTAAATGATGGATGTTTTTAAGTAACTCCGCATCCTCCTGAAGAGTGTACACCATAGCATTATGTAATTCGTGATAGGGCTTGATATCCGCTGCCATCGCTATGCCCACCTCCTCATTAGATAAGACATTCGCACCCAACAACACATGAGCCTCATTAGTGAACCGCTCCACAAAAAGTATTAAAGACTCATCTTTTTGAAATGATATTGTTAAAAAGTCTGTCTTGCGCTGAGCCATTTTCGCTCTGTCCCCAAACAGGCGAATTAAAGTCTTCTTCACCTCTGGGTAAGCTACAGTACTATTTTTAAGATAACATGTAACTTGATCAGCACTTGAAACATACAACGCAGATAACAACAGTTTAGCTTTCCGCTTATCAGAAGCCCCTCTATGGCGAGCTCAAATTGCTTGAAAAACCCATGTATGTTACCATCACGGTTAAATGGGGGCAGCCTGTCACTGCAGATTTCCTCCTCCTTAACAAGCTTATTTAATTTATACTCTGCAAAGTCTTGCTGCCCCGTCGTGCTGCCCAAGAGTATGCCAAGTTGGTTGGTGTGGTCACCTACAAGGAGCAGTTGGCGGAAGGCATGGTTGAGCTGCTCAGTGATATTCTTATTTTCTTAAAAAAATGTTTGCGCCCAAAGTAAGGTATCCAAAGCAAACTTCAGCTCCCATATTGAGATAAATTGATAACCGGGGGTTGTACCCCATCAAAGCAAGCTGGTGGCGCCATAGATGCAATGATGAAATTGTTAATAGTTGATCAATGGGACCCTTTTAGTGAGCATCACTGTTAACTTTTGGCGGATATGACTTATTTCCGCTGAACGAGTTGCACAAGGTTTAACCCACTGAGCAACAGCCAAATGATATGGAGATCGTTAGTCCCTCAAATAAACATAATAAACTTATATAAATATAAGGCAATCGCCTCATTTTTGCTACTTTTATTTTATACGATCTAACCGCAGACTCTCTCTGCTTACGCTCTCTACTTACTCCTGTTCACTTTTTCCTTATTCCTCTTCTTTTCTTCTTCTAAAAACCTCCCTACTTCTCTCTCTCGCTCAACACTTAACCCTTGGTATCCCTCAGAGGATTTGACACATTTTGCTTAGTCAATCTTGATTCGCTATCAATATAGAATTTGTTTCATCATTGAGGCTTCAACGGAATTTCCTCAATTACCAAATCCTAATTAAACCAATCGATTCACCTTGCATTGTTCTAGCCTAGTACTCGCCTTTGGAGCTCGCTTTGCCTCTAATTTATTATTCACCGGAACACTAGCTTATCGCCTAGTCATATTGAAATCTCACCATGGTGCCTCAGGGATCTTCATGGCCCCGTGAGATAAGGATCTTTTACTTCCTTCCAGATTGACTGCATGAACAACGCCCTCATTGTACAGCGTCATCATCATGACCGCGGCAGTTAGGGCAGCGCCTCTCATGATTTGGGAAGTGTGATAGGATTCTTGAATCTAGTTACATCGATTCTCATATGTATAGTTTTCCTGATATAATCTAGTTTCAGTGCCTTCAGGATAAGGTTTTATTTGCGCTGGATCAAGAGTTTATCTGTTGAGGCTTAATATAGGAGCAGGGATTTTGGATTGCTCATCATCTCGAGTCCTGACCAGGTAAAGCTATTATTCTGGACAATCACATTCATCTGGACCTCAGAATGAAGAGCACAATGTGTAGATAACTGCAGTTATGGCGTCATCTAAGTTATTAAGATTAGTAGTTACCAAAGGCTATGCTTGGCAATAGAATTGGCTGGAAAACTCCACTGAATTTTCTCCTTTGTTCAGCTGAATGTCCATGAACGACTGATCCTTTCGCCAAGGTTTGGTTTCTTCCAGATTTCTGTATTATAATAGCATAAAACTGTTCCTAGGTATGGCATTTCTTTAGATGGGAAGTCATATCTCCCAGGCGGCTTTATTTAAGCAGGAATGAATGTAATTAACCTTCTGCCATTCCATAGCTTCTTCTATTGATATTTCATACGCATACAGGAAGGAGGCAATACTTTCCTGCCTTGGAATGAACTTCTCCTTGAAATATGGCTTATAGTTAGTCACAAGAGGTTCATAAAGAGCACTGATTCCAAGAACTGGTGCAGTCTCAGAGATCTCACCTTCCACATAATCATGGAGGGGTTATTATCCAATCATCATCTTGATCTTTCCAATCATCCTGAATGGCATCCCAAATTTAATTAAGAGAGGATATTAAGGTTTTTTGGCAGCCTGCTCCATCAGCGCATGAATCACAGCACGTTAGAGGAGCAGCTGACACTTAAAGTGCCCAAACAAGTTTTGAACACATCACAAGTTTGTTCAAGTTGAGTAGTGCAACCATCGGTGAGCTTAGAAAAGGCACCGAAGTTATCAATACCATCTGACAAGGCCTCAAGTTAAACTCTGGGGTCAAGAGACACTCCTTCTAATCAATGCATGCAGCCCTAGGCCATATTCATATTTAATCTGATAGGGAACCAGTGCCATAAGCACGTCTTGAACCAGGAGTCATTATTATCAGCAGATGTAGGCACCATAGGATTAGAAGGACCTTGGACCCAAGGGGACCTTCGGTCCTTCTGGACCTTCAGGGCCTTATGGATTTTCTGATCTCTGTGGCTCTTTAGCCCTTCACTTCTCGAAGTAATATCATGAGGGATTATTTCCTGATTCTGTTGCTTGAGATTCTCCACAAGGTCTTAAAACATGTTGTGGCGCTGGTTCCAGGAGGTCTCAAGGAGCTGTATGTTTTAACGAATCTTATCCTTGAGGTAACCCAAAATCTGCTTTCCAATCTGGCGAGCTGATTATGAGCCTTGTTGATTAATTGCCAGTCTTGGCAATGACTAATTGATTTTGTGATCAAAGGAGTAGGCCGCATTTCTTAAACTAACAATATTTAGGTGTAGGGTTTCTATAAGCCCTAGTTCTCATGATACTTAATGGTGATGCAACTTGACTATCTGTATGAGGTTGTGTATGGACAGATGGATGAAGCTTCTAAAATAGCATTTAGTACCTGAAAGCAAATTCTCCTGATTGTAATAGAGCCAAAGTATATAGACCTCGCATTGTATAAGGCATCAAATAGGCGCGGTAACAACGGGAGCGTCCACCCACAGAGTAGATGCTGCTTAGTAGTTTTTTAAAGAATCTCATTGAAGCTCTTATATTGGCGTCAATACTGGTAATTGTCAACAAATGGTAGGTTAAACTGGAAGATGGCCAGAAATGCTAGACTTTTAGGCTGAATAGGAGGTACCTCATACTGAGAGGTGTTAATCCATTGAGCTATGCTTCTTGACTAATCAGCAGACAGTTTTATGATTTCGATTATGCTCCATTTTTAGTGGTAGACGTTTTCACTTGGACAGCTCGGAGGCTTTATTTTAAACACCATTTATCTTGGTGTATCAGCTATCTTGACTGTAGCCAAAGTTAAAAGGATTCTAAAGCTAAAAACTAGTGGAGAGGTCAATTAAAATAAAAGATGAGGTGAAGTAGACTACTTTATTAAGTTAAAAAGCGTCAACAGTATAAGATGTGTGAGTATATGGTGCCTTGGGGACCTCCAAGGCCCTTTATGATTGGGATCGTTCACAGCCTTCTTAATTGAATGCCTGGCCAATGACCTCATTGTTCTGCGTCTTCCACATAACTGCAATTGTGGGAGCTGTGCCTATCAAGGTTTGAGATGAGAAGTTAGAATTCCTGAAGGAATCGCCATCAAATTTTGTACATATGATGCTTACTGTTTAAAGCTCTCATTAGTGCCTTCAGGGGCAGTTTTAAATGCAATTGCTTGAGAGTTGACTTATTTAGGTTAATTCATGAGTAGGTGTTCTGACATGCTCATCATCTTGAATTTTTACAATAATTATTAGAGTGGTATCAAGAAATTGATATGACTGAACAATAAGCCATATATCTGGCGGGTAATATGTTATGTTTTAAGGTGAGCCTCAAGATCGAGCGTGATATTTTGTCAATGTGAAGCTAATCAATAAAAGTAATAATAGTTCAGCGAATCAAAAATACCTCTGAAACCTCAATGATGAGATAAAACCCCTAAAACTATAAGGAAGAGAGAGTTACTAAGCTTATGGGTCAAAATCAACTGAGACAATTGAAGATTAATAGCTGAATGAGACATTGGAAGATCAAGGTTTTTGAAATGGAACAAAAAGGAAGTTAGCAGAAGTAGTCTGCAATTATATATATATATAAAAAGCAGTGTTTGTTGGAGCGATAGCTTCATTCTTTATATTGTAATTTACCCAGGATCAGCAATCTTCATATTGTATGTCCATTGCTCAGTAGTGGTACAGTTGTTTTCCAGCTTAGCAGATTTAACCCATAACGCCCAAAGTTAACCTTGGTGCTCACTACAGTGGGCCACTGGTCAACTGTAGTACAACTGTAACCAAGGCATCATGATAATCCCCTACTCATTATGTCAGAATTAATAGGGTTTCATGACTGATACTCTGGGGAACTGATGGAGACATCTAATGAGGAAAAGGCACTACTTACAATGATGGAACCAGGAGATGAGGAAACCAGGTTGGAACTGCTGTTAGAAGCTTGTCCCACGTTAGAGTCATACCAACAGGGCAGAACCACAGTGTAACCCCTCAGTAACTGCGGAGTATCATGGAATGTCTCTTGCAGGGTTACCGCCTCTACAAAGAAGATGTGGGTGAACATTCCCTGAGTCTGCTTTATAATCAACGTGATCAAGAAGCCTTGTTATAAATTTTATATGTCTTACCTCAATGCTACGACAACAAGGTTGTCTCACTGGCTCAACTCCCATGGAGCTGAGGAATACTTGGTTGCATACTTTTTCCTTTGATCTGCCAACTACTGTATGTGTTGGCTTGACATAACATTAAATTTGATGATGTTTTGCTTTTTGTCCAAGTGCAACAGAATGACACTCGCCTCTTACTTGAACGCCTCGACCACTCCTTCTATGAAATCTAGGAGCACTAGTGCACATAGACAGTTGAATCATAGCGTCGCCATTGCTTAGATGAATTAGTTTTACGCTTGAATCATGAGTTACCCCCAAATAATGAAAGAATTGTTAGACTGGTGTGGTCTTTAGGGTAAATGAGTATAGAAGTCATGACTTTGGGTAGTAACAACGAGTGCTTTATGGTGGATATGTCTGAATGGGTGGAAGAAATCGGCATGACAGTGGCTTAGACAAGGGTCTGGTATACCCTGTTAGTGCGCTGGATAACTGATCATGCTGACATACTGGCAATCAAATTTAGTTAATTTTGTGCTAAGCGGTGCAACCATCAGATGGTGTTAGATTTTAGGATTTTATTAATCTTGCTGGTTTCGTTTTTTGCCTAAAAACTCTAACAATTCAGGTGATTATAACCACCAATAAAAATAATCAAGCACTATAAAATTAAATATCATGATTTTTATAAATTTTCATTGGTTGCGGTGAGGTGATTAAAAGCAAACCCTGTTAGAATCTCGCTGCTTAGTATTTAAATTAACTTGGGGCTCGGGCAAAGATAGGCAACATTTCAAAATAACTTTGAGCCTATTAAGGAAATATGGATGTTCAACCTAACAGAGCTCTAGAAACATGGCTTGCATTAAGGAAATGGCTGATGAGGGTCAAGAGTAATCAGGACTTTACGTTAGGCAAAAATTTGATATATTGGAACCAATCACCGTGAGGGACAATCTTTACACCTGTTGGGACCCCTTCTGAGGCTATAAAAGGGGGTGGTCCCCGCATAGGTGGATCAAATAAATTATTAATGGAATAGGAGTAACCTCAGATGGACTACCCTGATTCTACTGCATGGTCGGTGTAATCCAACTACCTAGACTTGTGCTATTTATCCAAGAAATGTTAATAAATGTATCTCCCCGTTTCAAGGGGTTACACTGAGAATTGGCCAGGGGCATTTAACTGTTTTAACCTTATTATAAACTGAAGCACTCTTATTACAATATCGGACTTGTAATTGTCTGACATTACCTCCTTCAAGAGTGTTAGGGGAAGAGTAAAGGTGCAAGAACTGTCCATAGACACAGTTAATGGTAATTACAGTAAAGGGAATTGATAAAGTACTCATCCCCTCGCTTATAAGTGTTGACAAAAGGGCCTTCCCAGATAAACCCAAGCTTCTCACTTCTGTGAGTGATAAAACTTTGGTAACATTGATCCAAGTCTGACACTTGGAACGAAGGTAGAGGGGGCTAGAGCTCAGTTTGTGGCTTGACTCTCCTTTAATGACAGTCTTTGCAAGGTTATTAATCGCCTCTGATTGCAACTGGATGATGTGCTGGGCCAACTTATTCATAGCTTGCTCAGAATAAATCTTATTGGAAAAAATAATTTTGTCTAATAATACTGTAACCCCAGGTTCTCAACAATACAACACTAATAAAGGTGCTATTTTAAGGATCCAGTGATAGCCGATACAGTTAGACATGAGTTCACTGGGTAAATAAAGATCCCAGTGAAGAGGGTCTGAAGTGGCCATCTTTTGTAAAATAGAGACCAGGGTCCTATTGGCTCGTTCCATGATACCATTGGTTGAGTGGTTATAGTGGGCCAAAAAAGCTGTTGCATTCCCATGGAGGTAGAAAGGATCTTCACCACTCTGGACGTAGATTTTTTCCATTGTCACAGAGCAGGCCCTGGGGACAACCATGGCGAGCAGATATATATTGATGCAGGAAAGTGGCCGTGGCTTTATCAGTTTGAGCAAGAAGAGCTACAGCCTCAACCCACTTGGTAAAATGATCTATGCCTACTAAGATGTACCTGTTTCCCCCAGTAGTCTGGGGCAGAGGGCCTACCACATCTATACAAGTGGTGTGAAAGTGTTGTTGAGGCGTAATGACTTGGTACTGATACTAGGCCTTGTAGATGGATTGCTTCTTGCAGGTCAGACAGGCATCCAGGACTTCAGTTATTGTCTTCATGAAAACCTCCCAGTAGTATCGCTCTTCCACACTCATAGGATTTCTGTACTCTATTATGGCCTAGCATGGTATGGGACTACAAGATCACGAACTCACTCTGATGATCGGAGATAAGGCAACCAATTGACACTACTTTCTTATAAATCTTCCCGATTTCACCCTTAGTTTTGTGGAAGTGCCATGCTAACATTTTCTGTTCAGGTTCATCCCCATTACCCCATGCATCAGGTACATTAAGAGGCATTTAACCTTTCAGCTTCACTATAGTTTTAGTAAAGGATAGGCTGCCGAGTTAACCCATCAATATTCATATGGCGTCTTCCCACACGGTGCTCAAAGATCATGTTGTAGGTCTGGAGCTTTAAGGCCCAGTGAGCCAGCCACCCAGTGGGTTCCTTCATATTTTTAACAACTTCAGCGAGGCGTGGTCAATAACCACTTTGAAGGAAGTCCCATATAAGAAGGAGCGGAAGTGCTTTATGGCAAGCAAGACTTCCAAGCACTCCTTTTCAGTGACGCTGTAATTACATTAGTCTTTGGAGAGCCTCTTGCTGAAGTTAGACATGGAATAATTGACCCCATGCTCATCCAATGAACCAGGGTGGCTCCAACGGCGCAATCAGAGGCATCAATGAACAACATAAAGGGCTTGCCATAGTCTGGGTGGCGGAGGATTTGCATTTGTTGTAATAACTTCTTCAGTGTCTCAAAAGCGGCTTTTTGTCTTGCACCTCGATGTAAAGGAGTGTTTTTGGCCAATAGGAATATGAGCGACTCACTGATCTGAGAGAATTTAGGGATAACTTGATGGTAATACCCCATCATACCCAAAAATTACTTTGAAATCATGGAGGGTTTTGGTTCAGGCATCTTGGCTATAGCTTAACATTATAGTGAAGAGGTTTTATCCCGACTTGTGAGATGGTGTGTCCCAGAAAATCCAATTTCTTCTAGAAAAAAGTACATTTAGAGGGCTTCAGCTTTATGTTAGAGGCCTGCAAGCGTTGAAAAAGTTCCATCAGATGCGCGAGATGATCATTGAAGGTCTTAGAGAAAACAGTGACGTTATCAAGATAGATGATTACATAAATAAACTTAAATCCTGCAGAATTTGATCCAGGTCCTCTAGAAAGTGGCAGGCGCATTGCACAACCCCTGAGGTAGCAGGATGTGGCGTAATAGTCCCTCACTGCATATGGGAACATTTCTCCTGGTATGTGGAGGAAGGTCCATCCGCCAGTATCCTCTAACTAGGTCCATGGCGGAGAAGACCTTGGATTCGGAAAGTTGAGCCAGAGCATCATCAATTCAGGGGATAGGGTATTATCCTTTTTGGTGAGGCTGTTTAGTTTGCGGTAGTCCATCACTACCCAATGACCCCCTTTTTTTCTTTATCAGCAAGAGAGGAGACAATCAAGGGCTTTGAGAAGGAACCAGCAGCCCCGCGTCCAGTAACTGTTTCAGCTCCATCCTCATCTGGAGCTCCGTGACCTTTGTTTACAATAGAGCTTGTTTTGTATCTGACTGGCATCAAGAAATCAATGGTAGTCTCCAATATTACATGTGCCATAGTCAGTATCAGATTTAGAGAAGATGTCGCTGTAGGAATCCAGTAAAGCGTGGACTTTTTCAAGATAAGTGGGGGTAAGCTCTTCAGAAGTTTTACGCAAGACAAGGTGCTAAACAATTGATCTGCAGATAAGCCCATGTCTAAAATAGACCAAATACAATGGACTTGGTGGATTTACTCAACTAGGTATCAGTAGGCCTTTCCCAATCTCCTGATGCTTCTTTATGACCATGTCCTTCTTGCTATGATTCCATAGAAGGATATTGATGGGTCATTGGTAAGCTGGGTATAATACATCCAGCAACACACGAGGTTATAAAGGGCTATCCCATCGCTACTTGTGATGTGCAATAGGCAGTTGTGGGGGATCTGCAAGGTAATCTTGGTGTCTATCACCTTCTGTTAACTGCTTTAACTACTATCTCCTTTGCAGCACAAAGATGATGCCCTCTAGCGCGTCCACGGGCTCTGGTAAATTCTTTGTATTCTGCCCCACGGTAGTTTAATGCAAATGTAAGGCGGAGGAAAGATACTCAATTAATTAAATTTAATCTTTTTAATGAACTCATTATTAGTTAGAATCAAGGGAGCTTCATAATTAAGCAGGGAGAGATAGCCCTGCTTCAAGTTAATGATCCCATAGTACTCGAGCATAAATTGGGTCCCAATGAGCAGGTCATAAGTGGTACTAGCTTGAGCCACCAATGGGGCCAACAGGATGAGCTTCTCAAATTGGATGGGGAGAGAGGAGTACTTCCCAATGGCGCAAGTGCTGTTTGGACCAGCAGTGTCATACTATTGGGTATATTCCAAGTCAGGGGCCAGTTTGATCTTCTTAGATTATTTTAAAAAAAAAACAAAGTTCACTGGAGAGCCAGTGTCAAGGGTAGCTAGGAGCTGTACCACGGTGAAGACAACCTTCACCTTGGTTAAAGTCCCACCAAGGTTAGGGGAGAGAGCTAGAACTTACTCAATATGGAAGACGATGCAAGTAGATGAGCAATGTCAGCGTAATTGTCTTTAGTGAATTGTAGTGTGTGGACCTGCTGATTATATTGAATTAGTGAGATAATGACCTGGTTAGCATCACTGGCGGTATCAAAAAACATCAAAACACCCCAGTACGTGACAAAGGTAGGTTCTACGGGGTATTGTGGCCATGTCAACTCTTTCAGGATTCAACCTGTCATGTACCTCCACTTAACCTGGGGCTCCTAACACATAATGACCCACGTCCTCACAACTCCCTTCATGTTCATCATCAGAGGGTATTAATGAATTTCAGAGAATTGATAGAGTGTGTGATAGGTTCAGTGCTTCCCTTATGGCAAGATAGGTCCTTGGGTTGCTCTTTCACCATATTAACTAATGAGGGAGGTGTTAGAATTGTAATTCCTTTGACGTTAGCCTTGGAAGGGACAGGTTTGGTTTGTCCAATGGCCTTAGGCTTTAGTCGAGGTACAGCTGGAGGAGATGCCAATGGGGATAGAGGTACCGCCTTAGTGGGACGCAACAATTCAGACACTTTATAGACTGCTCTGAAGAAGGAGGGGAGCACGGCAAAATGATAGATAACTTCACCTGTTGAGCTTTGGAAGCAGAAGATGAAAGGGAGCGCTGCCCTGTCACATCTATTATCCTCCACATATCCCCACATAGGGGGAAAAGCACATCGTTTTAAAAAGCTTCTTGGGAGCTGATTTTAAAGGGGAAACAGCCATAGAAGAGGCTGGTGAGGTTTAAGTGAGATACTTACCTCATATCTCAATGCACTTTGTCAAATTTTGTGGTTGACTCAAAAACAAACCCTTTGACAACCTACAGATTGGGACGATTTTCTACCTAATTCTTAAACTAGTAAATTAATTAAAACCTATTACAATAACACGGCTTGGGACAATTATTGCTTTGTGGATTTAATTATATTACTAAATCTTAGGTCGAATATCCATGCACATTAAGGTTAACCTTCTCTGCAACTAATCAGCTAAGCTGATCAACTCAACATCAATTCAATTAATTATTCTATTGGCAGCTTGGGCCAAATACATTCACACAGTTGTGTCAATTATCAATGCCCCAAACCTCAGCAACTAGTCCCAATTAATTAGGACCAATATTAAGAAATTTTAATACAATATTTGGGACTGCCCCAAAGTTAACGTTTGAAAGTCCCATGGACAATCAAACAAACAAACAAAGTAATCTATTTCCCACCTTAGGGCACATTTTTATGTCAGTACATGTAACTGGCACAATAGCACTTGCACATTGACTGCCCAAATGGGGGGTAGTTAGTGCTATTGAGTGAGGCCTGCCAATGGCCTGATTAAGGGTACATCATTTATT